>JAQYXR010001445.1:0-32730 GCA_030545055.2 Neoaliturus tenellus | reverse complement strand
AAATCAACGTGTACACATCGTTTTTGAAAATCGATGTGTAAACGATGTTTTTAAAAATCAACGTGTACACATCGTTTTTGAAAATCGATGTGTAGACGATGTTTTTTTTAAATTAACGTCTGCGAACGTTTTTTCAATTGGGTGATGAATGTGAAACTTAGTTCTCAGGTCTAAGGACATAAAACAGATTTTCCTCTAGGTATAGACGAAACAGTAATAACTGCACAGGGATTAAGACAAGTACTGGACCACGGTATATGCCCTTAGGTCTTGGGTCTGGACCGTGGTATAGAGCCTCAGGTCTTGGGTCTGGACCGTGGTATAGAGCCCCAGCCCTTGGGTCTAAGAACTTAAAGGCCAACTTTCCTCTAGTTATGGATGAAACCACCACGATTGCGCACGGCTTAAGACAAGTATTAAACCATGATGTAAAAACCTAGTTCCCAGGTAGGAACATAAAAGGCCGATTTACCTCTAGGTATAGACGAAACAGTAATAACTGCACACGGATTAAGACAAATACTGGACCACGGTGTATGGCCTTAGGTCTTGGGTCTAAACCAAGATGTAGGACCTTAGGTCTTGGGTCTAAGAACGTAATCACCGACTTTAATACGAGTACTAGACCATGGTGTAGGGTCTTAGATCTTGTGTCTAAGAAGTTAAAACCCGACTTTAAGACAAGTACTAGACCATGATGGGTTAAGGGTTGGGTCTAGACCATGGTGTAGGGCATTAGGTCTAGGGTCTAAGAGCTTAAGGACCGACTTTCCTCTAGCTATGGATGAAAAACCACAACTGCACACGGCTTAAAACAAGTGTTAGACCATGGTGTAAAAGCTTAGGTCTCAGGTCTAAGAACATAAAAGGCCAATTTCCCCTAAGGTATAGACGATACAGTAATGACTGCAAATGGCTTAAGAAGAGTACTAGGCCACGGTGTAGGGACTTAGGTCTTGGGTCTAGACCATGGTGTATGGTATGAGGTTTTAGGTCTAGATCACGGTGTATGGCCTTAGGTCTTAGGTCTAAGGACTTAAAGGCCGAGTTTCCTCTAGCTATAGCCGAAACAAGCACAATCAATTGTACACGGCTTAAGACGAATACTAGACCATGGTGTAGGGCCTTAGGTCTTGGGAATACAGACCACGGCGGAATTAGAATTTGGGTCTAAGAACTTAGACCACGGTGTATGGCCTTAGGTCTTGGGGATCTAAACCATGGTGGAATTAGAATTTGGGTCTAAGAACATAGAACACCGTGTTTAGCCTTAGGTGTTGGGGATCTAGACCACGGTGGAATTTAGAATTTGGGTCTAAGAATAATGTGTATTGCCTTAAGGTGTATAGCCTGAGGACCACGGTGTATAGCTTTAGGTCTTGGGGATCTAAACCACGGTGGATTAGAAATTGGGTCTAGGGACTTAAACCACGGTGTATGGTCTAAGGGCTTGAGGATCTAGACCATGCTGGTGGGTCTTAGGTCTTGGGCCGAAGAACTTGTTGGCTGACTTTCCTCTAGGTATAGATGAAACAAAAACAACTGCACACGGTTGAAGCCGAGTACTAGACCATGGTGTAAGGCCTTTAGTCTTAGGGTCTAGATCATGGTGTATGACCTTAGGGCATGGGTCTAGACCATGGGAGGGGGTCCTTAGGTCTTGAGTCTAAGAACTTAATTGCCTAGCCCACAGGCCTCAAGTCTTGGTTGTAGACCATTGTGTAGGGCTTTAGGTCTTGTGTATAAGAACCAAAAAGCCTAGAACACCGACCGTTGGTCTTGGTTCTAGACCCTGGTGTAGGGCCTTAGTCCTTGGGTATAAGAACCTAAAAGTCTAGACCACAAACCTTAGATCTTGGTTCTTGACCCTGGTGTTGGCCCTTAGTCCTTGGGTATAAGAACCTAAAAGTCTAGACCACGGATCTTTGGACTTGGTTCTAGACCATGGTGTAGGGACTTAGTCCTTGGGTAAAAGAACCTAAAAGTCTAGACCACGGACCTTAGATCTTGGTTCTAGACCATGGTGTAGGGACTTAGTCCTTGGGTATAAGAACCTAAAAGTCTAGACCACGGACCTTAGATCTTGGTTCTAGACCCTGGTGTAGGGCCTTAGTCCTTGGGTGTAAAAACCTAAAAGTCTAGACCACGAACCTTTGATCTTGGTTCTAGACCCTGGTGTTGGCCATTAGTCCTTGGGTATAAGAACCTAAAAGCCTAGATCACGGACGTTTGGTCTCGGTTCTAGACCCTGGTGTTGGCCCTTAGTCCTTGGGTATAAGAACCTAAAAGTCTAGACCATGGACCTTAGACCTTGGTCCTAGACTCTGGTGTAGGGCCTTAGGTCTTGGGTATAAGAACCTAAAAGCCTAGACCACCGACCTTTGGACTTGGTTCTAGACCCTGGTGTTGGCCTTTAGTCCTTGGGTATAAGAACCTAAATGCCTAGACCACGGACCTTAGACCTTGTCCTAGACTGGTGTAGGGTCTTAGGTCTTGGGAATAAAAACCTAAAATCCTAGACCACGGACCTTTGGTCTTGGTTCTAGACCTTGATGTAGGGCCTTAGGTCTTGGGTATAAGAACCTAAAAGCCTAGACCACGAACCTTAGGTCTTGGTTCTAGACCCTGTCGTAGGGTCTTAGGTCTTGGGTATAAGAACCTAAAAGCCTAGACCACGGATTTTGGTCTTGGTTCTAAACCCTGGTGTAAGGCCTTAGTCCTTGGGTATAAGAACCTAAAAGTCTAGACCACGGAGCTTAGACCTTGGTCCTAGGCTCTGTTGTAGGGTCTTAGGTCTTGGGAATAAGAACCTAAAATCCTAGACCACGGACCTTTGGTCTTGGTTCTAGACCCTGGTATTGGCCTTTTGGCCTTTAGCCCTTGGGTATAAGATCCTAAAAGTCTAGACCACGGACCTTAGACCTTGGTCCTAGACTCTGGTGTAGGGTCTTAGGTCTTGGTTCTAGACCCTGGTGTAGGGCCTTAGGTCTTGTGTATAAGAACCTAAAAGCCTAGACCACGGACTTTTGTTCTTGGTTCTAGACCCTGGTGTAGGGCCTTAGTCCTTGGGTATAAGAACCTAAAAGTCTAGACCACAGACCTTAGACCTTGCATTGGTCCTAGACTCTGGTGTAGGGTCTTAGGTCTTGGGAATAAGAACCTAATATCCTAGACTACGAATCTTTGGTGTTGGTTCTAGACCCTGGTGTAGGGCCTTAGGTCTTGGGTCTAAGAACTTAAAAGCCAAGACTATGGTGTCTAGCTTTATGTCTTGGGTCTGGTCCATGCGGTAGGGTCTTAGGTGTTGGGTAAGATAGATGGAGGTTGGTCTTCATACACCCCAATCTGAATCTGAAAACCATATCTGATCATGATTTTAAAATCAAAGAAATAAGACCTCGTTACCTAATGTTTGCTCAATACATGAGGGGCTGTGAATTGCGGCCCCTTGTAGATTTTTAGGTCTTAAGTCTAAGGCCTTGGGTCTTAGGAATTAGATCTTAGGTTTAAGGAATTAGTCTAGTCTAAGGTGTTTGGAGTTTGGACTCAGGTGCAATGTAAGGCCTTAGGTTTGGATCTTAGGTCTAATTAGATCAGGTTTTAGTTCTAGGCTAATGGCTCATAGGTCACTTCAGCTGCTAGGTCTTAGGTCTTAAGTCTAAGACCTCCTGGTCCTTTTCACAGGTCAAAGCCTTAGCTGCTAGGTTTTAGGGCTTTGGACTCAGGTGCAAGGTCTTAAGCTTACATCTTAGTCCCAACACATTAGGTCTAGGCTGTTGTCTAATAGGCCTTATTCACAGATCAAATCCATAGCTGATAGGTTGTAGGGCTTTGGACTCGGGTGTAAGACCTTAGGTTTAGATCATAGGTCCAACACATTAGGTCTAGGCTGTTGTCTTATAGGCCCTATTCACAGGTCGAATCGTTAGCTGCTAGGTTTTAGGGCTTTGGATTCAGTTGCAAGGCTTAGGTTTAAATCTTAGTCCCAACACATTAGGTTTAGGCTGTTGGCTTATAGGCCCTATTCACAGGTCGAATCCTTAGCTGCTAGGTTTAGGGCTTTTAACTCAGGTGCAAGGCCTTGGGTTTACATCTTAGTGCCAACACATTAGGTTTAGGCTGTTGGCTAATAGGCACTATTCACAGGTCAAATAATTAGCTGCTAGGTTTTAAGACCTAAGTCTAAGGCCTTGGGTCTATGGAATTAGATCGTTGGTCTAAGGATTTAATTTGGTCCAATGCATTTGGTCTTAGGAACCATGTGTAAGGCCTTAGGTTTAGGTTTTAGGTCCAACACATTAGGCCTAAGCTGATGGATAATAGGCCCTATTCACAGGTCTAGCTTCTAAGTTTTAGGGTTTTGGACTCAGGTGTTTGGCCTTAGGTTTAGAACTTAGGTGCAACACATTAGGTCCTGGCTCGTGGCTAATAGGTCCTATTCACAGGTCAAAGCCTTAGCTGTTAGGTTTTAAGACTTTGGACTCAGGTGTCAGACCTTAGGTTTATATCTTAGTCCCAACACATTAGGTTTAGGCTGTTGGCTACTAGGCCCTATTCACAGGTTAAATCCTTAGCTGCTAGGTTTTAGGGCTTTGGGCATGGGTGTAAGGCCTTAGATTTAGATCATAGGTCCAACACATTAGGTTTAGGATGTTGGCAAATAGGCCCTATTCACAGGCCAAATCCTTAGCTGCTAGGTTTTAGGGCTTTGGACTCAGGTGCGAGGCCTTAGGTTTACATCTTAGTCCCAACACATTAGGTTTAGGCTGTTGGCTAATACGCCATATTCACAGGCCAAATCCTTAGCTGCTAGGTTTTAGGGCTTTGGGCATGGGTGTAAGGCCTTAGGTTTAGATCATAGGTCCAACACATTAGGTTTAGGATGTTGGCTAATAGGCCCTATTCACAGGCCAAATCCTTAGCTGCTAGGTTTTAGGGCTTTGGACTCGGGTGTAAGACCTTAGGTTTAGATCAAAGGTCCCACACATTAGGTCTAGGCTGTTGGCTAATAGGCCCTATTCACAGGTCAAATCCTTAGCTGATTGGTTTTATGGCTTTGGATTCAGGTGCAAGGCCTTAGGTTTACATCTTAGTGCCAACACATTAGTTTTAGGCTGTTGGCTAATACCCCCTATTCACAGGCCAAATCCTTAGCTGCTAGGTTTTTGGGCTTTGCAGGACCATTTAAATACAATAGTCCCCACGCCGGACTATCCAAATACAATAGTCCTCACACCGGACTATCTAAATACAATAGTCCCCATGCCGGACTATCTAAATACAATAGTCCTTACGCGGGACCATCTAAATACAATAGTCCCCATGTCGGACTATCTAAAATTCAATAGTCCTCACACCGGACTATCTAAAACTCAATAGTCCTCATGCAGGGCTATCTCAAATTCAATAGTCCCCACACCGGACTATCTAAAATGTAATAGTCCCCATGCCGGACTATCTAAATACAATAGTCCTTACGCGGGACCATTTAAATACAATAGTCCCCATGTCGGACTATCTAAAATTCAATAGTCCTCACACCGGACTATCTAAATACAATAGTCCCCATGCCGGACTATCTAAATACAATAGTCCTTACGCGGGACCATCTAAACACAATAGTCCCCACACCGGACTATCTAAAATGTAATAGTCCCCATGCCGGACTATCTAAATACAATAGTCCTTACGCGGGACTATCTACATACAATAGTCCCCATGTCGGACTATCTAAAATTCAATAGTCCTCACACCGGACTATCTAAAACTCAATAGTCCTCATGCAGGACTATCTCAAATTCAATAGTCCCCACACCGGACTATCTAAAATGCAATAGTCCTCACGCCGGACTATCTAAAATGTAATAGTCCTCACGCCGGACTATCTAAAATGCAATAGTCCCCATGCCGGACTATCTACATACAATAGTCCCCATGCCGGACTATCTATGATTTTCTTACCTATATGAAATTCTATGTTCCCGAAAGCTGGAATGACAGGTTGACGAATAACTATATCAAACAACTGTTGAATTATAGGGGAAACTCTATGTGTTGTACAACGGTAAAATAACACTTTCAGATAATAAATTCAATCACAATATTGAGTTTAAAGTTGACGAATAAAAATAGTTTTTAAAAACATAATTTAAATACATTTTTGAAAATGCCCCGTTTAATTTATTTGTTGTGGAAACCCGTTATGCATGCATTAGGAATCAATAATGGCTGAAAGCTACGGTTATTATTGCTTGACTGAAAACGCATTTGAACCGTACAACGGGTCACCGGATGCAGCCGGTCTTGATCTCAGAAGCGCGTATGATTATGTTGTACCAAAACGCGGTCAACAGTTGATAAAAACTGACTTGACTTTCAAATTCCCAGATGGGTTGCTACGGGAGGATAGCGCCAAGATCTGGCTTGGCTTTAAAACATTCTATAAGTGTAAATGCCGGGGTCATAGACCGGGACTATACTGGGAATGTCGGTGTTATCTTGATGAACAATTCCGATATCGATTTCCACGTGCGTCGTGGAGATAGGATTGCGCAGATCATCTGCGAGATGTACAAAAAGCCGCCGTGTATTCGAATAGACCAAGTTGAACAAACTGAACGGAAAGACGGCGGATTCGGAAGCACTGGTATAAACTGATTAAATTATAAAAAATGATGTTGGAGATCAAAATGTCTCGAGATTTTTTTTCAGCCTCAGACTAAAAGTAACGGTGATTACCAAGCGCTCTTCCTTGTCATGTGACCTATTAAAATACACCATTTTGAAAAACCTGAAAATGGCTGAAATTAACCCGAAATCAAATACAAACTGGCCCAGAACCAGTCAAATATGAGGTTTACGAGGGTTCGGTGAAGAGTGCGTCTCGCCCTTCCTTGGATTAAATTTTCTGGATTAATTTTTGTGGATTAAACACACCATTTGAAAAACCTGAAAATGGCTGAAATTAACCCGAAATCAAATACAAACTGGCCCAGAACCAGTCAAATATGAGGTTTACGAGGGTTCGGTGAAGAGTGCGTCTCGCCCTTCCTCGCCCTTCCTCGCCCTTCCTCGCCCTTCCTCACCCTTCCTCGCACTTACTTGGAATTTCACCATTTCGAAAACCGGAAAAATGTTGGAAAAATGCTGGAAAATGGTTTGGATTAGCCCAAAATCAGATAAAAACTGGCCCAAAACCTGTCAAAAATGAAGTTGACGGAGGGCCGAAAATCGGAAGGGCGAGGTGTTCCAGAACCGCTGTTTCATATCTACTTTACGGCATTGGTGACACTTAAATCAACGTTCGGATACCTCACACACAATAATTGTCAATGACTCCTTGTTTCACCTTAAGATCCAATTTCGAAACTGCAGAAGAAAAACTGCAGAAGAGTCCAAACACAACAAAGACAAAGATCACTTGACATTTTAGATTCAAACCACTCATTTGTACAAGATCATCACTGCAATCACAATCAATTGCATATATGCGTAATCGTAAACCATAATTTTAATAGATTGGTCTTCTCGTACCTTGATGAAGTGTGAAAGAATTGACTAATCATTTTTAACTCTTTATGAAAAATGACATAAGAATAATTTTTTCATGCTCCGGGAAAAAAGGTCTGTTGGTAGCATACCTATGACGTTTGTCGCCATTGACTATAGATAGAACGTTGCCTACAGGAATCCTACACGGGAATTAAAAATTCTAAATAGAGTAATACAAGAATATGAAAACCTACAGAATCAGAGTCAAATATTCCAAGGAAATAGGCCTACTTGCGAGTGGCCTTGCGAGTCTTCAACAGTGTTTAATACATCCAAAGACGATGACCTTGACTGCAGTACTTATGTAAACAGCTGGAGTGATCGTTATTGGATATGACGCTATTTCTGCCTCGTTCGAGATCGTATTTCACAAAAAAGCACGGCTTCACATGGGGAGGGATCGAGGGATCGAGTATTCGAATCTGACCATTCTTCGCCGTGGTATTGTACAATAATTAATGAGGAACTCAGTTGTATGCTGCTCAAGTCTTCTGGTCGGTAGTCGGTACTTATAGCAGGCCTCGGCTAGAATTCTCTTCGTGTGCCTTTCATTCGCATTTCCTGTCATTCTTCATCCTTCAATCGCTTAATGTCGCCGGTTCATAAACAAGAAAGCATGATGTTGGAGTTAGACAGATACATTGTTTGTATGCATAGGCCTATTACATGGAACAAGTAAGGAAAAATTATTTTTCCGTTAGGGATGTCATTAAAAGTGTTTGCAAAGAAGGCCGTTTATATTAAACAAACGTTCCGTAGATATACTTTTTGGAATGAAAGAATTATAGGGTTTTTGCTCTGAGAAAAAAGTAATGTATAAGTTTTAACTTGCTGTAAAATTCCATAGAATTTTAGTCTTTGTCAGTGGTAATCTTCTCGATAACTGTATAACTGTTCTCTTATCATCGGCTGTTTTGATTTCTGTTCAAAAAAATATGACTAATGTTGATATAGGCTGTCGATGGAGGAAAAATCGACTTCAAGGGCTTCCCGTACTTTTCAGAATAAGGATATCTAAAAAGTATTGCAAAACTACGAACTGAGACCATTTTTTTAAAGTAGACTATTAATTTGATCAAGAAAAAAATAGAGAAGTTGCGTTTAAAAAACGGCTAGAAACGTTAGCCTGGACCAGTGAGTGATCTCTAGTAGGCCCTACTTCAAAAAAATTAAATTGTTTGAACTTTACACAGTCCGTTTTGACCTGCATTCGCTGCGTGTTCATAAAAAAAGAAAAACATGTTGCCTCAGACTACCCGAACATCCATTTAAAATCTACAGAGTTAATTTTTCACAAAAACAAATTTGGCATAGGCCTACCTCTAAACTGTGCCATTAGGTAAAACAGTTGCGCTCTATCCATTGATGTTAAGAGGGCGTTGGAGTCAATCCAAATTCCGCCTTTCCCCCATAAGAGCAATGTTAAACGGGATATCAAATAACTCTTTTATTTATAATCAGAAAATAATGGTTTATATCTCTAAATAAAGGGTTCATCAAGGCGGATTTGGTTTGCGAGAGGAATTTTTTTATAAAAATTAGTGTTTTTTACTAACTTGAAATAACAAAGCAAGTTTTTTACTACTTTTAAAACATTTTCTACAGGATTTTATAAATTATTTACAAAGAATCGATCTCGCAAAAGGAACGGGAAATTCAATTGTGGTTCAAACGCTATTTGTTCTGAACCAATCGGACAAAAAATAAAGAAATTATATGACAAATGCCGGGGACAAGTTTAGCATTGCTCTTATGGGAAATAAATCCAACATGGCGGCACTCCAACGCCCTCTTAATTTTCAATGCACAGAGTAGACCAGAGGTAGCCTCTCCAGACCAGAAGTCATTAATTTTAAATACAAACCCCCACTGTTTATGGTTTTGGATTTTACAAATACATTAATTAGTGGTCCTACTACACAATTTAATGTGTACTTGTAATTCAAGCGGTATGGGAGATAATAGCGGTAGAAGTTAGTTTTTCCCCATAAGAATAACAAGGCGAAAGTTTTCACTTCCATTATTTCTGAAACTTTATTGTTTAGCAAACCTGTCCAAGCATGAAAATATCTTCAAACCTCATTTTAACTATCTCATCATAAAATACCGATTATCAAGCACTTAATTTTAGGCCTATAGTTTTCCACACATTTTCAATAATCTCTACCATATTGTAAAATTTATGGATAAAATAAAATAATTTAAGACAAAATAATAATATATGATGCAAAAGTATTAAAAAAAATGTCTGAGACTTTTTATACTGCCATTTTTGTTTCACGAAAAATTTACAGAGATAATGGACGTGAAAATTGCCCCATCTTATTCTTATGGGGGGAAAAATTTTTCACCGCCATTATCTCCAAACCCGTTAGGATTAGGGTTATACTTTAAATTGTAAAGTTGCCTTAAAATTATGTGTAGAATCTAAAGAAATCATAACAAGTGCATGCGGATTTTCATTTAAAATTAATGACTTCCGACCTGGATAGACTTCTAGTACACTCTGTACATTGAAATTATCATTAATCGATAAAGATCGTCTGGTTTACCTATAACGTTTCAATAATGCAATTTGATTCAATGAAAAATTAATTTAGTAAATTGTAGAAGGGATACGGGTGGTCTGTGACACTGGTATGGTAGAATTTCAATATTGTTTTCCATACTGCTAAATAATATTTTTGTGTCATTCAATATATCAAAACAAACTCACAAAGTCTTTGAAAAATATGTTCATCCTATTAATCAAATTAGTCCGGTGACCTTTGCGCGCTCTCACTCAAACGGTCGACTAAAATAACCATCGTGGCTTTGACCAAAGCATAGGTTGTCCTGTCCACCGAGGTTGGACTTGCGATAGAGTGTTACAAAGATAAGGAAGTTTTCCCCTTTTCATTGGCGCCATTTTACCCACGATTCCCGCTGATTCCTTGGCAACCAATCATTTGTTTTCATTTTCCCATGCCATAAGTTATTTGCCATTTTAACCAATCCTATCCGACGTTTCTATGGTTACCTTCAAAAGACTGCTCACAAACCATCAAATCAAAGTGGTTTTAAAAACAAACAATAGATAATCAATGTTTTCAAAGTATAATCTGTAATTTTTTAAGCTTGTTGCGACTAATAAGAATAGTTAAAACTGGTAGCCAAGGAAACGAGGGTAAAGTGTGGGATGTTTACCAAGGAAACGGCGGGAATCGTGGGTAAAATGGCGCAAATCAACAGGGGGCAAAACTTAACATATATTTATCACGGAGAACATATGAAAAAAGAAGGGCTGTTTCATTCCTTTGATGTTGGAAAATGCCGCTTTTGAGTCAAGCCGGTGACGTAATCAATCTGATGTCCATAAGAATAACATGTACCAGCTGATCAGGCTAGTGACGTTTTGGGTACTAATTTTTACATCGTTTTACCCGCTAATGAAACAGCCCTTGTCTATTACATTACAGCAGTTTTCCCCAGTCCTGCTGTGTACCTCTGTATGACCTTGTTGTATATTCTAGATACTGTGGTTGTTGTCAATTGTCAGCACAGACATCCAGCTCATATGAGTCCTGCGCACGGCCTACACGTTCTAATCATGTTCTAAATTCGTGTTCTATATCGTATGTATTGTAATTGGCAGGGGCTCTGACATTATTAACAAATATTTTCTTACAAAATTCTCTCAGCAGCAAAGTACATACTCGGTTCCTAAGTATGGGGAAAATATAGTAGACCCTATGGTTTTTCCATTTATGGGAAAACGAAATCAACAACATTTATAAAATTATAACTGAGTACGCTGGTTTATTGCTACGAGGTGGGAATGTTTAGAGTCGACTTTCGATAGCTCGAAATATTCTAAACCTCGACTTAATTTGAATCCCATTGGAAAAACCTGGATAAGTACAAAATAACCATACTATCCGATTTGATTTACGGTTATATTTTACCTCTATAAGCCGAAGAGATAAAAAAAATTGTCTCTATAACTCGAGATTGAGAGGATAAATCGAACAAGTCTAATTTTACATCGATATATCGAAGTTTTCTCAACAATCCTATAATCCTATGCAGAGCCTAAGTCAAAACCCGTCACACAGGTCGCAACGAGCACCTAAGTGACGCATCCGATACAGCTTTAGTCCGCCGTTGTACTGTACTGTACGGTACGGTACCTCTATAAGCCAAATTTAATAAGTAATACCTCTTTAACTCGAACTATACGTAGCTCGAAGAAAAACTATAATACCTTGAATTTCGAGTTACCAAAAGTCGACTGTACTACACCTGTCATTTTCTAAAACGTAGTGGGAAATGCGGGAGCTGGGACGTTACGTCATCACGATGACGTCACCAATGACGTCACGTCACGTCATATGACGCCTTACAAATGACGTAATGATGACGTCATCGCCACTGACCTCACCGTGATGAAGTAACTGACGTTAATTAGGTCAAGGTCACGCAAAAGTACAAAAAAATCATGAATTCTAACAAATCATCATGACGTCATTTGTATGGCGTCATATGATGTCACGTGACGCCATTGGTGACGTCATCGGTGACTTCATAATTGCTGACATCATCGTGATGGCGTCACGTCCCAGCTCCCGCATTTCCCACTACTCTAAAATAACATGTTGACGGCTACATATAAAAAATACATTAATTCAATAACTACTGGTACAATTTATAAGTATCATAAATTGCATCAATACTCACCAAGGCGGTTTCCGGTCCGTCGCCGCACGCGGAGACATACTGTCCGAGATTGTATGGCCTGGAAAAGAAAATTGTCGTCAACAAATGATCGTGACCTTCAAACCGACTGTAGTTAGTGGTTGGACACTGGTACACTGAAACACTGCTGGTTTAAACCTTTATTTTAAGGTACTGTAATAATTACACATAAAAATTAAAGTTATTCATACATAGCAGTTTTACAATTAGTATTCAATCTATTTACTATCTTCTCTTTTTACAATTACCACAAATTAGGGTAAGCAACGGTTATGAAGGGGTGTCTGCATTGAAAATTCTTAATTGAAGGGTTTCATTGTGAACAGTTGAAATTTGGCGCCTGCCGTTGCAGACAAGACTGCCCCGCAAACCGACACGGTCTGCGGACAGTATCATACCGACTGACGGCGCAGCGGTAAATCCAATCACATACCTGCTGGCTGCCGTTATAGGCCTACTTCCACCATTGACTTCACATCCAAAGCATTCTGTTTGATACCAAAATTTGGAAGGTTCGTGTAAAAGCTTACAAACTAGGCGATCATAAAGAATGACACTTTAAAATTAATTGATATAAATGTTTAATCAACAGGGCCGCCACCAGGGGGGGGGGCAAAGGGGGCATTTTACCCCAGGCCAACAATGACAGAGGGCCCCGCAGGGGCCCCAACCTCAACAAAATAAAGAGTAATGCATAACATCCTACTCAAATGAAACTTCCAACAATTACAGGGCCTATGTCAACTTGTACTTAAATGCTGAAAGTTCTAAAAGTTCGAGGTCAAGCAATTTATTCAATACTTTTGATAAATAAAAGTTCTAGGTCAAGCAGATTATTCAATACCTTTTAATCAAAAGTATTGAATAGACTGCTTGACCTAGAACTTTAAGAACTTTCAGCATTTTCCTGGCCGTTGGGTACAAGTATCCACTAAAAAAGATTATAAAAATTCGAGATTGAGGGAGGGGCAAAGTTTTGAAATAAAACGCAAAGCTTCAAATCGCTCATAAATAATCTTCCAACTTCCCAGTGTTATGAGGTATTGAAATTGGTGATTTTCTGGACCCAAAATAGGAACACGTGATGTTAATTCATCCCGATATTGTCTGTGCTCTCTCCCAATAGTTTGGAGCTTTTTCAGACTATCGACTTAAGTTGGCTTTTAGTAGGCTAGAACTAGATGGTCAAGGTAGGTAAAGTTCAAGTTCATGTATTGGGAAAATTTATACACCTTGGGGAAAGACAACAGATTATTTTTGTCATTAATACGTGTTAAGTTACATTTTTTTACGAAGGTATATAAATAAATCTTGACTATGAGCGCTTGTCCCATTGCTGGCGTTGAATACAGGACTGGGGAAAACTGCTGTTGTTCATATGTTCCCCGCAGTCCTGGTTGAATAGATGTTTTTATGTAAATTATCAAGTATTATAGAGAATGCATCATTCACAACTAGGGTATTAGCACTGTTAAAAGGACCTGGAAGTCGAGATAACTTAATTATTATTTCTCTGCAGACTATTTTGAGAGGTGAGTGAGCTAAGTAAGTGAGTGAAGCGTACCATTTCATCCTCATATCATTATTAGGATGAACATTTATTTCTCTTTTATATCTTTCCGTGGCGGAGATAAGTGTACAGTACGTTGACAGTACAGGAATAATTAATGATTTCAATAGATAAATCAGGTGGTCCTTATTAGTAAAAAAGCTACACCTCACCTCAACTGCTTCAGAGCTCGCGTTGGCGTCTTATATCTATTGTACAGCAGCTAATAGAAATATAATTCGATCCATCATAATTTTAAATTCTCTTTTACTTTAGTCATAACAATAGGTAAAAAAGAGTCCAATTTGTTAGTAAAAGCATGAGGCATCATTCAGAAAGAAAAAGAACAAAAAAAATAATATCAAATAGTTTAGGCTGTGGTAAATAATGAATATTCAAATCCATATGTTTAAAATTTTTACTTAAAAAAATCATTTTGTATAGCCCCCGGAACTGCAATATTATAAGAATATAGGTTGTATTACCTTTTTCCGTCAGCAGTTCTAAACTTGAAACATCACACTTATGTTGACATATGTTTCGGTTTAACTAAACCATTATCAAAACACAGTGCACTTGCAGATCCAAATGGTCGTTGTCAAAAGTTAAAATAAAATAATTTACACAAACACACACAAAATACACAGTACATTAAGTCACGGATAGGCCTATCACTCGCACGGGTCATGACGGACACGGGTCAGGTCGCAGAAGTTCTAGAACTGCTGACGGAAAAAGGTAATACAACCTATATTCTTATAATAAAGTAACTTAATTAAATTTTAATATGAAATAAAACTGTTTATTGAACGCGGTTAAATATTCTCATTTATACTAAGTGCAGCCCTAAAATAAAAATTATAACAATCCTCGACCATGGTTCCGTATTCCGAATTAGGATTTTTCAAGGAAATGTTTCTTCCTAATCTGTTCTGGGAAGAGAGGAAAAGAATTTCAAACCTCTTTAGGTTCTATCTGTAGACTACGTTTGTCTCGATCCATTTAGGGATGAGTTTTTAAATCACAGCCAATCCAGGCCAATTATCTGAAGAGGTTGCGGATGCCTTCCGTCGCCAGTATTGGCGCAATTTTCCAGCCAATGCCTTCTTGATAGCATCGTCTCTCAAACCCAGTTGAATATATTTGCATATATAATAGGCAGGATTTTGTTTCTTTAACGGATTTGAAATTTGGGTTTTTTTCTCAACTTCACGACGTATTGCATCAACAAAAAGTTTTTTATAAGGGTTATGTGAGTTGTAACGAATATTTAAAAAAATACATTTTACATAATTGCGACAGAAAATTTGGAACTGTTATAATATTTTACAGACATGTTGTTTGCACATATTCATTTGTTTTTTAATACTTAGAAATATTTTATTTTTTTAATTGCTTGTCGATTTAATCAGCGCCTAAAAGTTAGAAGTTAGAAAGAAAAAACGGGTTGGGTGGTTGAGTGGTTACAGAGCTCGACAATATTCAAAGGCTGCTGGTTCCTTTCTGAGAAAAGTTATAGACACTTTTTGCAACGGGACCCAGTATTCATTGGGCTATTAATTAATTATCTAACAATTCAATCACCTGGTATTTGTAATTAACAAATCTACACATAATCTGATCCACGACTGGGGAAAACTGTGTTCTAATTAATTGTTTTTTAACAACGATGCAGTCCTGCATCTGATCCAACGAGGTTTAGCTAAAGAGTGCTACAAAGATAAAATAAAAAAACTGCCCCCTGTTGTGGCGCTATTTTATTTTTTACCAGTCCTTTGTTAACAGTTAACAATCTGGTATCTGCCATTTTACCCTTAAATGTCCGTCGTTTCTATGGTAACCAACTTCAATGTAAGGGTGAACAAACCGCTCCCACCTTCCATCATCCATCACTATATTCCTGTCCCCTCCAGCAAAGGATCAAGTAAAAAAGGTAGATGCCGCGCGTTAGATTATTTGGTACAAAGTCAAAGTGCCTTAAAGGATTCTTTGCATTTCATGTGATTTTGGTTGTAAACTGTGGTTTGACGAATCCTTTAGATCGTTAAATAAATAATATTGATACTATCTTATTGCTAAAGTATCAACTTCATGTTAAACATGTAATGTAGTATAATGTTAGCATTGAAATTAAATGATTGATGATCGCAAGACATGTATTGTAAAATAAGAAGGCAAAAATACTTAGACTGGGAATTCTAAAATATATATATATACCCTTGTCGCAGCAGACCTGCACTCAAAGCGAATTTCCAATGGATATTTTTTTAATCAACCGACAAATTTGTAATAGTCAAAATAATAATCCCTCACAATAAATTGTAAAATATTCCAAGGCATTAAATGTTTTATAATAATTATTTTTATTTATGAACACGTCCAACATTATAGAAAAAAGGGAACGTACATGTTGAATTTTTTCAACTATAAGCGGTCAACATTACGTGGACTTGAACTATCTTTGACGCTGAACTTCTTCAATTTGTCGCATAGGCCTAATCAGTGTGTCGTGTCAATAATTTAATATTTTTATAGAAACTAGTATACGTGTTGCTCGAAATCGAGCAATTTATTTAAATACAGTACAAATGTTACTTTAGCTCTAAATCAATGACATCCGACCAATCCAATAATGTGAATATCTTCAATTGCCAATAACTACTAGCAGGTGTTGTAACTACACGTATTTACAGCTGAATGTTAACAGATGTTTCAAAAAATGCTTTATTCAGTCCCAATGTTATTTAAATTGGAATTTTTTTATTTCAATGGTGGATAGCGCCTTTATTTTCTGTCCGATTCTCATCAATTTTTGGCGGAAACAACTACAGACCAACCCTATCAGTAGTGGGGAATGGGGGCTTCTGGGCCAGTTCAAGGTCACCCGAGCGATGACGTCATCGATGACGTCATCGAGGTCAATGACCTCATCGATGACGTCATCGATTGCATCATTGATGACGTCATCACCAATGACGTCACATCCATGACGTCACACCCATGACGTCACAGAAATGACGTGCTGATGACGTCATCACCCCTTACGTCACCAAGATGACGTCATCGATGTCACAAAAGGTCAAGGTCACGCTGAAACCTAAAATTTTTCGGCACTTTTGCTGTTTCTCGCACTACGCTCCGAGTTTCAGTCACAGTTACCATGACCTTGACGACTTGGAGCGAATTTGCGATGAGAAACAGCAAAAGTGCCGAGGAAATTTGAAGTTTGCAACGTTACTCTGCCTAAACCGTCATGTGACACCGCTCGTGTGACCTCGAACTGGCCCAGAAGCCCCCATTCGACCATTACTGCAACCGCGATGCGCACCCTACGACAGACACCGAGCGACTGACTGTCCAGCCCCGCGCACTCTAGGTATATGGGAAGTGGTGGGGGGAACTGTGATGACCTCGGGAAACTTGAAAATGTCAAGCCAGGTAGCACCGCTTTGGTGCTACCTTAAATTTACACGTTAAAGTGTGATGACCTTGAGGTTGACTGTGAACCGGGGACTTAGGATTGTCTTTAACAGCATTGCTACCTTAAATTTACACGTTAAAGTGTGATGACCTTGAGGTTGACTGTGAACCGGGGACTTAGGATTGTCTTTAACAGCATGATGTTTTTCCAGAGTTGAAGTGTGGTGACCTTGAACTGGTTAAAATCAAAACTGCACAACACGGATGTGCACCCTACGACAGCCACCGAGCGACTGACCTCCGGGCAATGCGTACTCTAGATATATGGGGAAGTGGTGGGGGAAATCTCAAGGTCATTCAAACGGAGTTTCAAAAAATTCAAAGACTACTCTTGTGAGTCTATAGCGATTTCATTGATAGTGAGTGCTTTGGTATGCCAACTTGATCTGTACTGACACGCTCCTAAATAATGTTTGCAAAAACCTGCAAAATGATTGTTGCATAATTTGCAGCCAGTTAGCTGTTTTAGATTAAATTCAATGCAACGTTCAGGGCAACAAGTGTACTTATGCCCTCTCATCTGGTACACATAAAATGTTTTCAACTCCGGTTTTGGCTTCTTCCAAGACTTGCACTTACACACTTGCACTGACCAAAAGCTTCACATTTTCTACACGCCAGGCCATCCACCACATCAATGTTATTCGGCCATGAAAAACATTTCTGTTCGCAACAGTAGTTGAGTTGACTCTCCATGTTGCTGTGGTTGAAGGTGCGCAATGAAATGATGCTGTAGTCAGTGAGAGTGTACCTTAAATAAACTTAGTGGAGGGGGAAAGGTCAAGGTCATTCAAACGGAGTTTTAAAAAAGATGACTAGTCGTCCCCCTCCTCCTCGTCCGTCGTACTTGGAGAGCTGTCAGACGAAGAGCCCCGCGCAGGTGCTCCCCAGATGAAATGTATGTCTATTTGAAAGCGCAGGCGGGATCTTGTACCATCAACTCCTTTAATCTATTACATACCAATTCCACTTTGTACACATTGTTAATAATCAACACCCAAGGCTTTGGCTGAACATAACGTGTAGTTGAGTCAGCCTCGCAGACAGTTACATCTTCCGGTGATATTGGAGTGTATAAATGTGTAAAATCTCGTTGCTGAGGCTGGCTTGAAGTTGAAGGTTCTGTGCCGACCCTGGTTGCATCAAAATTCAAATCCATTCTACATTCAAGAGGTCCAGGGTTCCCGTTGAATACATAGAGTAGTTTTTGATACAAGACTTCCACTTCTGTCGCATCTTGTAAATGAACAGTCCACCGCAAGGGAAATGCTTCGTCCGTAGTGGAGTCAACTTGAGAAAGAGTCCTGTCCGCCATGGTAGCTAAGCAAGGAATGAGGTGAGCTGCAGTCAGTTGTAACATTATCGAAAAGTAGAGGGGGAAATTTCAAAGTCATTCAAATTGGGTTTTAAAAAAAGGAAGGAGTGGAGGGGGAAAGTTCAAGGTCATCCAAATTGAGTTTTAAAAAAAGGAAAGAAGGTCACTCCCCATCAGCCTTGTCGTTGTCTCCTACATCTTTATCCGCATAAGATTCACTGTATGGGTAAATCGGTGACATTGGTGAGTATTGCGGTAAGTGCTGACCGTTGTTGTCCTCCTGCCGCAGTGTAACTTGCGACCAATCATAGTTGAAATTCATTTGTATTATGATCCCAGGGTTGTCCCGCAGTATTTCTTTCATCCGTTCGCAAATTGTTTCCAAATAGTGAACACTGTCGATGGATAGTGTCCAAACTGCACTCGTTCCAACATCAGTAGTGGAGTCAGCTTGGCTGATGGTGTTGTCCGCCATGGTTGCTTGTCGAACAAGGAATGACGGGTGATGTGATGCTCATGCAGGAACATGGTGAAGTGGTGGGGGGCGTGGTGGAGTAGTGGGGGAAGTTTCAAGGTCATCCAAACGGAGTTTAAAAAAAAGGAAAACCTACAAAGTAACATTGAAACTTTCCAACTGATGGTGGCGGGCGTTTTCTTCTGCAACCTTGCCGACACATGTGACTATGCCATACAGTATGAAAAGTACAACCATAATAAGGCCGAACAATAAAAGATAGCCGTTGACTATCATGATATTTTCTGAGTGGATCTGCTTTCTTCTTATCGCAATCTCCTGCATCCTCTTCTCCAACTCGTGGACGAAGTCACAGCATGCGTGAGGACATCTTTCATCTGTTGGTAGGTTTGTCATTGTTGATGTTGTCGGTTTGGCTGTTGAAGATGGAATGAGGTTTCCAATTGTGATGTGCCATGTACACCAATAGTCAAGTGGTGGGGGTAGCGAAGCAGTGGAGGGGGAAGTTTCAAGGTCATTCAAACTGTGTTTTAAAAAAACCTATCTTGTTACTGAGCTCATATGTCAGTAACAAGATAGGTGTTTTGCTCTTTTACTTCTTTAATATAATGAAAAAATAAACATATTCTACAATGGTTAGAACAAGAAATACAACTGCTAGTCAGCTGAAGTAATCCAAGTTGTCCGGCTCGGTCCTCATGGACGTCGGTGAGGAAGCTGTCGAGGAGTGTCCAGGCTCTTCCTTTGGCTGCCGGGTGTTCCGTATATTGCAAGCGTAGACTCCTGTTGTGTCTTGATAGTCACCTCCTCATAGCTGGCACAGCTTACGTTCAGAGACATCCTGATGTTGCTAGGTTGGCTGCTGGATTAGAAATGAAGCCGAGGCACAGCGCTTGGAGGTATATGAAAAAGTGGTGGGGGTGTTTGCATTCAAACAGGTTTGACTTGTAGCGTGATGGTGGGGGTAACTGTGAAATGCAAAGGTCAAAGGTCAAGGTCACCCGCGAAGTTTAAAAAAAATGCAACATATCAATATGTGACAAACTTCACATATTGATATGTTGCATTTTTTTGTCTTTTGTATTTTTTTGTTTTTTATGGTTTATTTATTTATAAAACATTACAATAACATATGTACAACAGTAAAACTTAAATCTAACACTGCTGCTTGTCGGCGATGTGGATGGTCAACTCGGTGGAATTGCTACCCGTGCAACCGTGGGAAACCAGGTAGAGACAGCCGGGTTGGATGGAGCGCAGATCCTCGTTCTGGAGGAGATGGACGAACCGTTTCGGCAGGTAGACTTGGAACTTGGGCTCATCCCCCGGAGTGAACGGTGCCTCGCTAAGACTGCAGCAGATGGCCTCTCCAACTGTAGTCTCCATCTTCTTCATGGCGTGGATAATGTAGTGCTTCTCGTCTTTAAGTTCGGAACACTTCTTGACGGGTAGTATGGTAGATTTGGAGTGAGCATTGAACTGCTCAACCAAAGTTTGCAGGAACTGGTGAGATGCCATGGTCGAGATATAGATCGTCTTCTTCGTCTTCTTGCTGGGAGATGTTGTCGTCTCGGAATCTCGAGTAATACTCATGCCAGGTCCCGGTCTGCTCCTCACTTATATAACCCCCGTTACCCCCACCACTCCCCATTTCCCCACTTTGAAGGTAAGATGCGAGTTTATAGGCGTTTTTTAAAGCGCAATGTCTATCTTTTTCATGTTCTGGACTTTTAGTACAAATACAAACATTTTCCACCGTATACTTGTAATTTTTATCCAATTCCACATCATTAACCGGAACATGAGTAAATCCTTCGATCCATCTTTTCTTTTCCAGCCCCTTTGTGTAAATATTGGTAAACTTGTCTGAAAAGTGATGCATAATGTGATACAAGTCCGTGTAACTTGTAAAACCATCATACCAATCAATATGATGGAAATGTTTTGAAATCCATCTGTTGGTGGTAGCGGCTTTACTAGTTAAAGATGAATAAGAACATGGTGGTTTAAATAAAAACGAATGAGGAACACTTGTATTCATGTCCAAAAACACAAGTTCTTTTATAATGAATCTATCATCATTACCACGAAACGCTTGAAACTCAATAATACCAGGCTTGGACTTTACTTGTTCTTCTTCTTCTCCATTGTCCATTTTGAAGGTCACACGTCTGCTCATTATGAAGTCAGGAGGTCAACTGATTTCCACACCACGGTAGGTACTGCTTTTATACCAGGCCGTACAGTTGTTGGAGCGTTGGTGTATATTTAACGTGGCCACCGTCCCCAATAGGCCTAACCCCACAAAATGTTGGTTATTGTTTTAGAAACTAACCATTGTCATTTAAGTTTCCATCTTTATATTTTCCTTGTTTTCGTTTTCATCACTAACACTTGATTCTTCTTCTCCATCTTCCTCTTCTTCCTGTTTTACTGATTTCTTATGTAGTTGAGCGTACTTTTCCAATTGTCTCCACATTTGTACTTCATGAGGAACCCTATTGAATATAGAAGTATCCACAGGCCCGTACAATATAGGTGCGTCCGGTTGTTTGTCCAAAGTGTCTTCCAGATAATCTTTAATAATTGAACTTGAAAACACCAGTTGTCTCAAGTATCTTGTTATTGGTTCAGTTGCACAAGTTAGAATAAAAAACTCTTCTCGATTAAGTTGAATCTTGTTATCATGTCTTGTTGTGTCTCTAAACCGCAACTGATGATCACCACGATGTTTAACAATATCGATTTCCACATTTGAATCCAAAAGACCTACTCTTGTCTTTCTTCCAAACATGTTACTACTTAAATAGCATTCTAGCAGATGCAAGTGTTTCATAAACGATTCCCAAGCAGTGTCCGTAAACAAAATCATTTTAGGTCCATGAGTTAAAATTACAGTAGGTGAATAATCCGTCGATTTCATAACACCGATTAAAACACTTTTGTCCAAACTTGATGAAATTGGATAAAATATTCGCAAGAATACCTCACTCAATATGTTAGGAGAAATATTATCTTCAATATCCCTTTTCCTCTTCTGTACATTCTTTCTTCTTTTACCTTTTTCCTCAACATTATTACTAGCGTGTAGTTGTCTGCAAGGGTTGTGTTCATCTCCTTCCGGTTGACCTCGAAGATCTAAAAAGTCGGATATCTCCTTCTCAATATCTACTACATTTTCTGGTGTACCACTAGGAGAAGCCATATTGAATACGATGCTACCCATACAACAACAGGCAACAAACTGATGAGGAGCGACCTGAACGTCATAGGATCCTGTGGGTAACCTGCACTCTTGTAAGTCTGTAAATTTCCCACTGGCATCTTTTCCTTTATAATAATGCAATAAGTTATTTTTACCTTCCGTAACATTGGGAATAGAGTTGTAAGTTGTAAAATCCAATAGTGCCGCCTCCCAAAATCTTCCTTTTTGCAAGCGTAACGCTGGAAAAAGGATACTTCGTAAAGTGGACGATTTTCCTGTTAATGATACCGTATAGGAAGACATCTCAATAGTGACTGATACTTTTAGCTAGGAATTCTAAACATAAATGGCCGCATATTAATGTGTTATCAGGTTGTTCTCTTTTATAGTTGTAATATATGTTTTTAGCAGATTTAAAGTAATCTTGAAGTTCTTTTGGTGGTGGCAGGTTACCGAAACTATCAAAATAATATACATTGCTATTCAGTTTCTTATAACACACCCAATGGGTGCCAGGCCCTTCAGTATTATCCAAATTTACGATTCCAGTCTCATTTTTCCATATTTTCTTTGGTAAACTGTCCTTCATGAATACTCCGCGAAAAAATGGTATTTTTTAAACAGGAAATATATCTGAATAATTCAACATTAGTCAACGCTTTATGTGGTATAACTAATTGATTTCTTTTATTTAATATGCACGATACGGTCTTAGGTATAGACCTGCCCCGTTTTTTACCATTGACCATATTGTCGGTTTTTTATTATTTTTCTTCGTAGAACGTCTTTTTAGTCTAATATTACCACCATGTTTCTTCATGGTTGATCCTTTTTTATTCCTACCCCTCCTTTTTCCACCTCCTACCGCTGTTTTAGCCTTCATACCTGCTGTTACCGCTAAAGCTGCTGCTTTTTCCGCAATACTAGCGTCACTAGACTTTACTCGTTGCCAAGCTATATTTGCTAGCTTTTTATCAGCGATTGACCTATTTTTTGAATCGGTAAATGTGGAATATGCGATATCGTGTTCTTTACAAGCCTGATCTAACTTATTTATGCCTGGATCGCCTCTTTCCAGTCGTTTTTGCAATTTAGTTCCTAGTCCGCAATACTGATAACCTCCCGGTATGTGAAATTCGTATGGTAAAGCGTCTATTGCTCTGTTTACGATAGATCCTACTGGAATACGATTTAAAGCTTTACTTAACAGAGAAACCGCTGTGGACGTGATACCGCCTCCTTTCCGTATAGTGTCTCGATATGGACTGGTGTAATGAAATGCCATGATTGTCTTTTATATTCGAAAAGCGTAACCTATGTGTTACCTCTATGACAGGTTGCACATAAATGAAGTCATTTATTGGGTTATTTAATTAAATATCAATATTACCCCAATCTGATGATCTAAACTTTTGCGTATTAGGGTTTGTAAAGTATTTATTAAAAATTTCCCGTTTAACCCAATTACCTCTATCGGATTCGGACACCCAACTATGATGTGTACGGGTTGCAATAAGATTGTATACATCAAATAATGCATTTCCTAAAACTTTAATAAGAAAATTAACAGTGACGGCATTATCCACATGTTCAGGGTCTTTAAGGTCTGTTATACGTTTATTATTACAAGTATACACTTTGCTATCCATTTGTGATAATGTGATAGCCTGTCCTACAGTTGCAGCATCATTTGCTTCTCTTCCTTGCGCCATGATTGTTATTTTTTTTATTACTACATATAAAAAACGCATGGTAATTATTTGGATCTAGATGTACTGTTTGTCCTAAGGCAGCCGCGTCTCTATCTGCATGACCCCATGACACATTTGATAACCTTCCATACATGCAATCCCAATAAGCGTTTTTGTATGTCAATAAATGAAATTTTTCATTACCTTGAATAAAGTCATCCCCTTGCTTTGATAATACTTCATCTCGTTTTGCAAATCCAGTTGTTTCTTGTTTTAAAGTCTCTTTCATTTGACCCACTGTTGCACCATCAGATGGTGCTGAACCATCTTTTACATTCGCCAAACAATTGCCAAGACAATCGATAACTCCCACATCACGTATGACACAATGATCTTTTATATATTTGAGATTTACAGCATCATTTTCATTTTTTGGATAACCTATATCGTTAATAACAAATTTATAAAAAGAAAATCCATCTTTTGTCTTTTCAGGTATCAAGGAATGTAAATAGCGTCTATTTACGCTGTCTTTTGCATCTTTAGGGTCATCTACGTTGGATATACGTTTATTGTTAGCACTATACGTTTTCCCATTGAATTTTAACGTATTTTTTAATTCAGATGCCAAATAACCTTTGTTTATTGCATCACCGTTTTGATTTGGTTTACCAACGTTGATAATTCTATGATCTTCTGCGTCATATGTATTATTTTGTAGTCTTAATGTTGGCGATATCTTTTCCTTTAATATTTTTAAATTTATTGCATCGTTTTCATCCGTAGGATCTTTTATGTTTTTTAACCTTTTATTACTCATATCATAATCTCCATCAGGTGTTTGTGGTAAACCAGCACTTCTTTTTTAAACTATTCGCATAATATAACCCATCCGAGGAGTAACGTCCGAACTTGTCGACACTCATGATGCAACTGAATAGTAATCTAGGGAGTAACGCATTTTTATGAGATTACCCCACGGTTTCGGAGTTCATCCACTAAAGCCACCCATTCGTTTTCCAATCCAGTATGACCCGCTTCTTTAGCTTCATGTATTAGTTTCATTCTATCCACCAATTTATTGATATTATTGTAATAAATCACATTTGTGTTATATAGTTTCTTCATTAAACCTGTACCTGTAACAGATTTGTTTCTTTTTCTTGGTTCTGGAGCACTTATATCCAAAGTGGATGACACAAACCTTCGTTTTACAGGTTTTCTTGGCATTATCGGCATTGGTTGTCTTCTCGTTGTCGGTATTAACTTGGATACAAATTCTCTATATTTTAAAGACCTAGATCTAAAAACTGGTTGGTCAGCTAAATACTTCCTCCTGTATGCATTGGTGTGTTCCAAAATCTGTTTATATGCTTCCATGTCTTCTTCTTTAACTAACAATTCTAAAGGCTTTTTTTCAAATAATAATTCAAATAATCCTCTTGTGCCCTTATATCTTTGATTACCAACAATAATATTATCATGTTCATCAATGTTTACCGGGCTATTACCAACCATTAAACCTTCTTCTGTTAATCTTACTCCATAACTATGGTAGTTTTTATTAGGATTTATTCCAGCTAACATTTTTATCATGTATTTCCTTCCTAAAGGTCCTTTGTTATGAATGTTTTCACCCAACAAGCTTATGTTTGACGGACCTTCCCTTGCTTCTTCTTCTTTTTCCTCTTCACTAGCAGTTGATACATCTTCATGTCCTCTTTTAGCTTTTACTTCATATAATTCTCTTATACCACTATAGTCTGGTGATTCTAGCTCTCTTTCAGGTTCTCCACCGGTAAAACCACTATATGTAGAGGATTCCAGGTCTTCATCACTAGAAAATCTTCTGATTTTACATTTTCTCTTTCAAACTTTGTAATAGGTGCAATTGCATCTCCTTCCAAAACGGGTTTAGCAAATTTTTTGTTTAATTGTTTCAAGGGTTCAGTAATAGGTTTAAAAGTAGATTCAAGAAATTTCTCCCTTTCGCTAATACCTAATTTTAATGCTCTGTTTTTATCTCGAATAGAATCACTAAGTGATTTTATTTCCTTTATTAACTTTTCTTGGTTAACCATGTTTGTAGCAAGACGTGTTGTACAACAATGAATGTTTTACATCATGATCAGTGTATTAGTATAAATTTATCAAATCCTATCCTGTATCGACCATTGTTTAGCGGTTGTTCCTTCATAATTGTTAAAAACCCATACTTTTCAGCCCAAGCCTTTCCACACAACTCTTTAAATCGTTCAAATGGCATATCCGCACTTACATGGTCATAATATATGTGTTTTAGGTTGGTTTCATCCTGTTTAAATACAATTAACATGTTTGCATTGTCTCTAATGAGCTGTTTCGGTATTTTGCTGTAAGTTTGACCAATATACATGCTATCTATGTTGTTATGTCGACCCATGGCAAAGTAATTTCTTATTGTATTTTGATTTTCACAAGATACATCGTCAAATATAAATACTGAGAATGGTTTAGCCTCTTGCGGTTGCATGACACTCTCGCTTGCGTTAAATTTAAAATATTTAACTTCAGGCACATTATTGAGTATTTGTTCCAATAACTGATATTTTGGTTGTTGTAGTGACTTTGAAAATACATATAAATTATTAAAACGTAATCCTTTAGGGTTTGTAATCAAATTGAATACTACATTTGTTTTTCCACAATTGGAAGGACCGGTAACTAGACAACGAACCGTGTTTGGTAACAAAACACCATGTTTCCCAGTATTGAATTGAGAACCATCCACTGTGAGTTCATCTATATTATTAATAGTAAAATTGTCTTTTTGCGGTATTATCTCCATCCTTTGTAATGGTTCAACCCAAAATGATGCTCTATCGTTATATTAGATCCTTTTTAGGTATCCATGAATCTTCCGTCTTATTAAATCCTAACCATCGTACTTTAACCTTATCTTTTTTCCGTTGCAACACCTTTTCAACTAAATATACATCACCTACTGTTGACTTTAACATTTCATGTCCATAAAACCCTCCTTCCAGCAATTGTCCTTTATTATCTTTTAAAATGTAAGTTTCTGGTATTGTAGGTTGCACCTTAAATACGGTAAATACCTCATTTGTCCAGTTTGGAAGATATCTTTTACTAAATACACCTTTGTATTTGCTTATTCGCACTTTATCACCAACATTAAACCTTTTAGGCTTTAGTTTTTCAATTTTTGGTTTATTATTCATTTTTATACGTTTTAATACAAGTTTTTCATTTTTATTAGTCACTTGGCTTGGTTTCATACCGATAGTTCTATGAAACTTGTTATTGTAATCGCTTATAAGTTTTGGTAACATATCAATCCATACGTGTGATCCTCTGTTGGAAAACATCTTATACATGGCACCTTTTAAAGTTCTGTTAAATCTTTCAATTATTGATGCTTTTACCTCTGAATTAGTTGAGTAATGGTTAATGTTATGTCTTTTCATTAAATTTGCAAATTCCTTATTAAAATATTCTTTTCCATCATCAGTTTGTAAATGTTTTATAGTATGTTTGTCTTTTTGTATAGCTGTTTCCATTGCTTTTGTAACACTTTTGCCACTTTTATCTTTTAGTGGTAAAGCATCTGCCATTTTTGAAAAACAATTAATAATAGTCAATATGTATTTAAATCCTCTATTTTGTTTACTGTAAGGAATCATTTCGATTAAATCCGCTTGATATAAATCATTTATTCCTTTTATCACTGTTTTTCTTCGCGGAAACTTTCTTCTTGCAGGTTTATGAAGCTCGTTGACAATTTCTTGCTTCAAGTTCTTCATATTGCAGGTTTGAATGTTTCATGTATCACATGTATAATCACAATGAATGTTGTCTTAAATATTCACATGATTTATATAGGTCAAGGTCATCCAAACTTGTGTAAAAAAATGGGGAACACGGCGTTGGACTTGCCGTGTTCCCCATTTTTTTACGGAAGGAGAAAGGAATAAGGTCGAAGTTGTAGAAGGACGAAGAATAGGTTACTAGTTGATAGGGTTTAGAGAGTAGTGGCCGAAAGGAAGAGTATGGATTTTATCCGGCATAATATGCCTTTTATCATCTTGAGCTGATAGTGCTCTTTTAACTTCAGTGACACTGTAGACCTCATGTTTAAAGCTTCTGATAGTGTTGAACGTTGCAGACATTGTAGAATCTTCAAACAAGCAGGTCTTGTAATGGTCAAATGTCACATGTTTCTTTAAGTATGATGTTTTGACTCCTTTAGCTTTCTTCACTGTCGGTATGTCATTTTCCATATACATCTTGAAGGAATATAATTTGGACATCAGCGCAACTATTTCCTCCAAAGGCATTCCATTTGCTTCATCTTTAAATTTTCCAATTACTTTTTTATTCTTTTCATTATAATTTGGATGGTTCTTTGGATAGTCAGAGAAGTCAAAGTCGTCTTTGTATGGGAAACTCCTTAGATCTTCATACATGTCCAAAGTCTTTATCCAGTAGATGAACGCGTCGGTATCCATGTATGCAACTCCAATGTTGTCTCTTCCGTAGTGTTTAACCATTTTGTTGTAATGGAAATCATACATCAGAGTTTTACTTATATCCAAAATCGACATTCCAATGTACAACGGACGATCCATCACTATTGTTGTTTTCTTCATACTAACGGCGACTAGATCTTCGTTTATAATCATGGATGTTCCAAAATTTGGTTTTTGCACTAATTTTTCCAATTTCCTAGGATCACTTACTAATTTTACAATCTTGTGTTTTCTTTTGTTTTCTAAGGTCTTCCCAAAGATGGCGTTGTTCATCAATTTGTAAAAGTCCTTTTCAAATGCTGATGTTGCTGCTGCTCTTCTTGTAGTGTTGGAATCAATATATGGTTTCAACCAACAAGACTGGGTGAATTCAATTGCTCTATGAATTCTTACTAAACGTAGACCCAATTCAAGAGCTTGTTGAACTACCCAGTAGTGAGCCACATACCGATCTTTATTCTCCAAGGTCATCATCAATTTTGGCCATCTTCCTGTTGGTGAAACTTCAGTCTTGGCTAAGAGAGGCAAGTCGTAGTGATGATCATGAAGGTGCTCTGGATATTCAAAATCACAGTCCAAAATATAACCTTTTTGACCATTTTTTGGGATCTGTGAGATGTCGCCGATGGTGGCCGGGTCGATCCATTTGAAGTCAGCGTAAGGAAGCGGATTTGACATTGCCCAACCATAAAGGTTGTTTGCGTCAAAGTAGCCAAGGTAGAGTGATGGTTGTCCCTCGTCGAATCCTGGGATGTACTTGTTGTTAGCTTTGACATGACGTGTTACAGCTTGTGTCAAACCGCCTCGTACACCAGATTCTATCATGAGCACCATATCAATATCTGTTAGAAGTTCCAATCGACAGTTGGTTGACTTCAGCATAGCTTGCCATGCTAATCCTGGAGATGTGTACGAGTGCAGAGGGTCCAGTCCATAGGCGGAGAAGCAGGTGTTTCGAAATTCTTCCATCACATCGCACATCAGAGTTACGTCCAATTTTATGTAAAAGTCAGAATATTCCCCTAAGGTTTGAATGTTAAGTTGGTTCCAAACATTACAATTATGATTGTAGTCTTCAACGGTGATTGCACTTTCATTTAACTTGCTATTGAAGGCTTCAATCGGTGGCAGACTGGTTTCTTCAAATTTTTCTGCAGAAGTTATGTAATCATAGGGGAACACTCCTTTACGCATTACTAAGTCCAATTTATCTTCAGGTACAATTTTGCTGGTTTCTTTTAAGTCTTCTCTTCTTAGGTTCTCAGACAATTTGCTCAAACTAGATGACATAAATCTATAAGAGTCTACGAAGCGAAGTTTAATTTTACCTACTGTTTTTGAGAAACTGATGTACTTCTCCAATGTTTCAGCTAATACTTCAATTTTTCCATCATCCCGTCCTAACTCTGGGATAATGAAGTGGGAGTCATAGCCGCTAAGATTGTGTAACACGACAGGGATAAAGTTTGGTAGTTTGTAATTTATATTGCATGAATTACAAGCAGCTCCTCTGTATAACCCTGTCAGGTGATCGTGATCTCTTACTTTTTGATTTTCTTCACTGAAACTCTTCTTGCATAAATAACATCTTGTTGCTGAATTGTGTTCTTCTTGTTGATTTTGGTTCAAAGGTTCCATAGGTAAAACATTACCGAATAAGCGTTGCACCTTTTCAGCAATATCATACAACTGGTCTACAAAATACTTAGCGGCTTTTTCCCCACGGTAGAGTATTGGAGTGGATGTTAACCCATAGTCTTGCAACTGTTCTTCAGGCAAAGTGGATTTCACCAATAAGCAAAAACTGTTAGGTTGATGCAATTGATATTTGGTTCTTCTAGTCACCTCACCATTTGGAAGCTCCTGTGGTACTAACGTGGATTCGAAATCTGCGTAGACGGCTACTGGAATCCGATATTGGTGAACTGTTTTGTTGAATTGGATGAAAGCTCGAGATGGCGGTGGCAGACTAATCTTCACTTCATAGTTGTCATTACAAAGTCTTTGATGTTCCATCAACCACTCCGATCCTCCACGTCTCAAGTCTTTATTTGTGAAACAAAAGCATCTCTTACACACTGTTACTCTAATTTTCTTTTTAGTCACTTGTCGTCCAACCAAAGTTTCAAAGTTCTTGATGTAAACATAATGTGATATTTCACCTTTGGTCAATAGCAGCAAATCTGTATGATTTTGACGTTCAGTCTTTGTACCTCGTAACGGGTATACATTATTTGATTCGTCTAAACCAAACACATTAACTGAAACTCCTGGGTTTTTTCTTTCGAATTTAGCAACATCATTAAGACTAACAGGATACGACATACCTTGGAAGTTATAGCGGTGTTGAACAGTTTCGTATGCTACGCTAGGTCTACAGGGATGGTCTTCCACATATTTTGCTAACATTGCATACCGGAAACATTCATTATCCTCATTTTTCACATTGATACATGATTTAGTATCTTGGATCACCTTTGGTAGAGGGATAAAGCTGCTACCTCTCATACCATATCCATGCTTGTGAACCCTCACATCCATACCTTCAATCGATGATAGCGTCCAGCCAGATCCTCTTCCTTCGTGTTCTTGGAGTTTCATTAGCAGTTCATTCAAACATTCTTCTAAGATTTCGTTGATATCAGATGTGGTTGTAAGGGTTCGGTTTTTAGCAATGAATGCTCTCGGTGAGTTTTCACCATCGGTATTAGTAAACATAGCCTCCAACACCAATCCAAATTTAATAAAGTTCAATATTGCCAATTCTTCCATCAATGTTTTTACAACTAGATTTTTAGCTTGGGTTATAAAGTTTTCCAATTCCAATTGCACATTATTAATTTTGAAATGAGTTACAACTGGTCCTGGCAAGGCTGTGGTGCGCAGTTGTCTTATATCTTCCACTTCTTCTGTATCCTCTTCTTCCATATCCTCTTCTTGGGTACGCAGTTGTTTTACATCTTCCACTTTTTTTTCTTCCATTTCCTTTTCAATAAATCCTCCAGCTGTAGATGGTCCAGCTCCGGCAAATTGAATAACACTTGGTCTTCTTCTTTGCATTAACTGTAAATAGCTAGCCCAGTCCTTCTGCTTCTGGGGTGTTTCCAAAAACCGATCAATCGCATCCAAGTCTTCTTCACTTACTACAATCTCTTCTTTTCTGTTCTCTTCACGATGCAATTCTCGGTGTAACTGTAGATAGCTATCACAGTCGTCCATCTGCTTCTGGTAGTTTTCCAATAACCGATCAAACGCATCCAGGTCTTCTTCACTTCCCAGATAGCACAAAAACGTAAAAATCACGTGAAATTCACGTTTTCTTTTTACATTTTTCACGTTATTATTACGTAAAAAAGATGTAAATTTCATGTAAAATTCACGTTTTTTTCACGTGAAAATGTCGTGAAGAGGTCACTAAATTTCACGTGAAAAAAACGTGAAAAAAGACGTGAAAATGACGTTTTTGTTTCACTTAATTTTTACCTTTTTAACTTATGTTTTACTGAACATTTTACAATTTTTTCAGCAAAATTTGTAAATGAATGCTTTTTTTCTAACCATTACATTTAAAAAAAGTAAATAAAGTCGATCAAAAATTTTCCACCTTCACTCGGATTTGAACCCACAACCTTTCTGTCAGTGTCCTAGCGCCTTAACCCTCTCAGCCACTTCTGCTGTACCTCATGAGGATTTAAATTACTATTTATACATTTAATACTCAACCTTTCTTGTACTTGAGCAAGTCAAAATTAAAACTCTGGTCCAATTTGAAATAACTCTGTGTTTGTAAATAATACTCGTAATTATTTTTAATCTTTAACAACTATATTTACTATTGCGTATTAAATATTTAAAGTGTTATTAAAATTTGTATAACTAACGCATGAAATTACATCCTTTTGGAATAATGTAAAGGCTAACAAATATAGTTATAAATTGTTTGATACCACAAATTGAAATTCAAATTGTTATTTCGAAAGCTATAATTTGACAATATCTCTACATAAGTAAATCTGATACTTTGACAGTCAAATAAAATTATCAATAACTAAAAGTAAAATAAAATATGAAAATTTTTTTAATTATTTTTTTTTTTAAATATACATTTTTTACATAACTTTTAAATGCAAAAATACCTACTCTCTCGTTTACCCGTTTTTTAGATTTAAATTTTGCCACATAATTTGTACATGAGAAATAT
>JAQYXR010001444.1:0-32761 GCA_030545055.2 Neoaliturus tenellus | reverse complement strand
AAAGAATAACACATATATGAATACTATCACAAACAAAAATACAGAGGATTATCCCGTTTAAGAAAATTGTCAATTTTAAATAATCATTAATTTATTAAAATGTCTTTAGCACTAAGCATATTAAAATATATTAAAAAAACCCCCCGACCACAGACGAAGAAACTCATAACACAGACGGCCGTCACTACTTTCAAAGAATAAGAACAATGATAATACAGTATGGCCGTTACCATGTAACCTGCGGATAATCTGCATGTGACAGTATAAGTTTTAAACGGTACACTGATTAGAATGTATTGTTTGGATACAAAAAAAAAAAAAAAATAAATAAATAAAAAAATAAAAATACTAGCCTAAATCTTAAGAGCTGTAGACTAATTCATGCGATGTTTTTGGGTTGTTTTGAAAATAGTACGCTTCATCCAATGTTCAGGTCGAACAAAAAGCGTCACTAGTACCCGGAGCTGTCAAATAGACCACTTCGTCTGACGGCCGGCGGTCGGTGGCTAATCGCCGTGGTAAGCCGTCGCTGTCGAATATCCCCCCCCCATGCTTAGCGGGATGGGTCGTAATGGGATTATCATATAACTGTTTACATTATAAACTTTATTAAATTAATTTGAATTGCGTTGATGTACTCGTATCCTCATATAATTTAAAATATCCTTGTCTTGTCCTGGCTGAGTGAGATGGCTGGTTGAGGCATGGAAATGATTTGTTGTTTTGAAAGTCAGGAGTGGTAGTCTTGAACCCCCACCCCAAACCCTTTCTTAAGTTTGGCATTCTCAGGGAATTCTTAGATTTCTTCATTTCTAGGAACGCAGATGATCAATATGTTCAAATATCCCTATAGTTTAAAAATAATACCATCTTATTCAAACGGTGTTTTAAAAAAAAAAAAGTGTTATAAAACATTACGAGTCCATCTTCACCTTTGAGTTAATAGCGTAGTTGACGATGTTAATCATACGGCTTTTGGGCAAAACACGGTATTCCATTCCATTGTTTTCGGATGCCGTTTTTCAACCGATTTTCTTCAAAATTTGTAATTTTTTGATGAATGGTTATAGTAGGTCCCTCATGCCTTAAATTTCTGAAAATATGAAAATATTTCTCTTAGTGACTTCTCAAAGTAATTCAATTGTCCTTACTTGTAAGGTTGTTTCTAATAATATACTCTTTATTTTTACTGAAATATCAGGAATGATAGTCTGCGATTACTGTAGAGCGTGAACCATAATCTATAAAAAAATATTTATTTTACCAATACCTTAAATATCTCAAAACACTGTCCGAAACAGGGGAATGCGGAGGCATGTTTCCAGTGTTTTTTACAAGGGTGAAGATGACTCATAAATTTAAAAATCAATTGAGTGGTGAAAATTGTATTAGAATAGGGGGCCCGTGCGCAAATTGCGCATTTTTTTATTCTGTATGAGAGAAACTCACGTACAGTTCGTGAATGTTGATTATGAAGTGACAGAGATATATTTTAGTTTACTATCTGGCTTTAAAATTCATCTAAAGGTAATCAGCTGTTAAATTACTAAATCACATTAAAGATCTTGTAATGAAAGTTGGTCAAAAATTTAAAGCGCTCTCTAGAAATAAATCAACAGCCAGGGGGACGAAGCCCGAAACGAAATTAAGTTTTTAATCATCATTCACCCACGTGTTACATCATAAGCTTTAAAGTGACACCTCAGTCTTAAAAATCGGTTAAGTAGGTAGAGAGAAAAAGGGGTGTTACATACGAAACCCTTATATAAATAAGTATATTATAAGTATGTTATATTATAGTTACTGGATAGCACCAATAGTAATTAAAATTAATTTAGTCTGATACAGTTCCCAATGTAAACATATATTCAATAAACCTAGAGCAAAACATCCCTTTCAGTTAGGGTTGAATATTCTACCAGAGCGGTAGTCACCGACCGTCGGCCGTCGGTCGGATGAAGTGGTTTATTTTGGCAGCTCCGTTTGGAGGGTACTAATTAACCTTTTTGCTCAACCTGACCATCAGATTAAGTGTACTATTTTTAAAACACCTCAAAAATCGGATGAAGTGGTGTATAAGCAACCCTTAGACGAATAAAATTATTAGGGATTTCACCGGATAAAACATATTGCTTTAAAAGTTCAATTATTTTATTGGTATTTAAAATTACTATTGTACATGTTGCTCGAAATCGAGCAATTTAGTTACTATACATATAAAACATTTCATTTTCTATAACGGAGCAATTTTCATTTTCCATAGCAACTCTTGGTAAACATTTTTGTAGGCCTACATCTATTTTGTCATCGTTACCGATGGCATAATTATATACCGATGGTATAATTCAAGGATAATTAGTTACAAGTAAAACGGGTTCATTATTTTAATTTTAAAAAAGTCTTATTAGTATTATAGTTGGTTTCTTTAAGCATTATTAGCTAGTTCACATATGTAACATCTATTTTCCGTTATTCAAAACCAAACAGGAGCTGATGAATCGGAATGTAACGAAACCCTTGCACTCTTAGGTATTCGCCTTCACAAAAGACTTCTAGAATTAGGTGGTTAAAAAGAGTAAAACTATTAATCCATAATTCAAAACCAAGGAGGGACCTGGGTAAAACGACGACGGGTCGTCGGAGCAAATTTTACCTGCGGCCTCACCATACCTGCTTTGCGGGGGTGTGACATGGTATCGTCGCCCGTCGCCGGTGTCTTCCCAATTGCGGTCAGTCCCAATTCCGGTCAGTCCAGATTGCGGTCAAGTCTAGTTTTATGGGGGCTGGTCGAGGTTCAGGTGGTGGAAGGGTGTCCAGATTGCGGTCACATTTTGGGAGACTCTTCGTCGCGTTCTTAGAATACCTTGCCACTTATATAACACAATGATTTGACCATATTCACAAATCGAGTCTAGTTATATTTAGAGCAGCAAGGATTCTGAAATGTGGTATATGATGACGCTAGACTAGATGATTGTGATGCGAGATTACTTGAGAAAACATTTCGAAGCGTTTAAATTGTTTTATACATTCAAAATGTTATAAAATGGTTAAAAGTTTGTATTCTAAATGTGAATTCTAAAGTCCGACAGCATTTGGGAAATCAATAAAAGTAATGCATTTTTTTCAATGTGTATATATTAATTTACAAATAATAATTTAAATTGCATAATATATGATACCTAATTAAGGCTATTATGGGTATAAACCATTATTAAGATAAACCATAATAATTTATTCTAAACGCTACCATAGAAAACCGTATCATCTCTCAATCGCGCATCATTTGACTAGACGCAGGCCTTTACTATAAGTAGGCTCTAAATATATTTGTCCTGTTCCAAAACGATCAGACAGCTTACTTTTCAGTTGATTTTTCCATTTATCATTCCCTCGTAGCTTCTTGGACATGTCGTTTTTCTTACCGAGTCCTTTTGGCCAAAACCTTCAATTTGAGACCATTCTACAATTTATGAAAAGTTCACAATTTTGCTCTAAATATTTTCCGCATGCATACGTAATCATACATCACGCATACATTTAAGCCTAGTACAACTTCCGTAGTAAATTTGTGACTGAGAAGAAAATAAAATATTTCAAACGACAACTTATTCCCTCGTTATGGAAGATTTTACTTTCAATCCAACCATTTTTTATTAGGCCTACTCTAACTCTAACATATTTTAAAACAGTAAAAACAAAAATTAATATTTTTGTCACCTAGCTGAACTAGACCTATTACTTTTTAAACATATTACAAGTATACTTAGAGTAATACATGAATTTTGGTCTTATAACAGTAATATGTAATTTCTGAAATCTTTAAACTTCAACTCGTGGTCCAAAGAATTTAGTTTTTCTGTCTAATTAGGAGATATTTCTGTATGGAACTAGAAATTTAAAATATTGGATTTAATCTTCAATGTAATAATACATTGTCATTGTCAGTAAAAAAATTTTTTCAAATTTTACCATTTCTCAGAATGATTTAAATAAAAGTTGGAATTTTGATTAATGTTATACATTCTAACTGTTTTAAGATGACTTATTTTGTTTAAAACTAGATGACTGTATACAAACTGCAAAATATAAAAATATAAAATTGATTAAGTTTATTGGACTTTATTGGAGTTGTTCGATCTTAGAAATTTTTACATAAACATGAAAAATGCCGTACTATTTTTATATTCACTACGCTATACCACGCAAAAAGTGATTTTCTTATTTACCTTAAACTATTGTCCCAATTTAAGCGGGATAAAATTATCACGTAAGTTAAATTATTTTAAAATTTTAGTAAAAACATATAACTTGACATTTTAATAACTAATAACTGATTACAGTACAAATTTTCTCAAATAAAATTCAGATTTGAGATATAAAATTTATTTATTTTCTATGGTTTTGCCTATGAATTCATAGCTGCATTTCAGTAGGCCTAATTGTCCATTAAAACCGATTCACCAGGCAATTATTCACAATTAGTTTGACTCCTTTAGCTGACTCGTTCATTTCGGCATATAGTATATTTCAGTGCAACCAATCTAAGCAAATCAGTTGTATACATTGTCAGTGGCAAGTTATTTTAGTATTAAGGGTTATCTCCAGTATTAGAATATAACCTCCTTGGGTGGATAGGTTTCTATGATGAGTTTACGATTCACAGCTGTTCACTTTTTTATCAATCAATTTTCTTAACCATGTTAATCAAATGGGAAAATGGTGAACTTTTGAGAGGACGTAGGGCCCTTCCCTTAAATGAATATTTACCAATTTACTTTCAAAACAACTTCACGCCGAGCTCTATCCAATGACACAAAAATCATAAAAATCGGTTTTAAAATGTAGGAGGAGTTCCTTGTTCTAAAAGCCATGTCGCGTATTAATAGATTTATACATGTACAGATTGATTTGTCAATTAATATATGAACATTGATTTACTGTATTTGAAAAAACTCAGTTTTAAAGACAAATTCATTAATTTTATTGATTACCCAAACAATATGTTAACGGTGCTTTCGAATGCACATTTCGAAGGATGAAATAATAAAAAAGCTTCAAAATATGCATCTTGCAATTGCACATTTACCATAGCCCTCTTTGCGGGACATGGTTCCTGGTTAGCTTCCCTTACAGGTGACATACCTGCTGTATGGGTCCGTCGTTGTGCATAGCCTACCTGGCTCGCTCGTTGTGCTACTCATTATATTATATGGAGTCCAAAAATGTGACCGCAATCTGGACAAATGCCATTCCATTAGCCCACGACATTTTTGGGGTGACCGCAATCTGGACCGTTTTACCCCTGACCGGAATTGGGACTGACCGCAATTGGGACACAACCTCGTCGCCGCGGCTTGAGGTGATTGAATATGAAATTATAATTATTTGTGAGACAGATGTCCCGCAAACATATTACTTTATAATATAATTACTGAGGTACGTTAGAATGTTTAGAAAATGTTTCAATATGAAATTATAGAAATTATAGTTATTTGTGAGACAGATTCCCCGCAAATATATTACGTTATAATATCCAATTTCAAATTAAGGTGTCCTGATAATTTACATATTAACATTATATGGTCCCAGAAAAATAACTAAAATAACGACTATCCATAATGACAAAACAAAAATCACTCATCAAATAAATTAAAACACCTTCGAACGAAAAATGAAACAGATACTTAACTTAAATACAACATAAAAATAAACACAGCATAAAAAATGAAGCTACGACAATTAAGCGGCTGAAATTCACCCTGTCATCCAGCTCCCTGGTGTTGACGGCGGGCTGTTGATGGGGCTCCACGGGAGGGGAGAAATATTGGTTGACCGCATTAAGGGAGACATATTCCTTTCCCGGCTCTCCAGGTTCCTTCCTGGGGTTGGTGGGTATGGAACGGCAAATTCAAAAGGTTGTAGTCCCAAGTCGGAAAACAACTCCTCAAGCGGTGGGGTGTCCAGCTCTTAAGACATCTCCATATAAGTCGGGTACAGGCGGTACTGTGGGGTTGCTTGCCTCCTGGGTCGTTGGTGGGTCTAGTGGTTTGATCCCCAGACAGACGGATGGGGATATCGACGGCTCCGCACATGGTTCATCGTCTATGGCCATCTTGTCAGTGATCCACACTGTTATCTCCGACACTTTGCAACCGCGTCGGGAACAGCTAGATACCACGTCTCCATCCTGCAATGGTGTGCCGGGAACTAAAAGAGGGGGCGTTAGTTGTATAACCGGATTGGCGTTCAGCTCCACACTACACCGTAGTGATCGCATCGGTGTTCGGGAGGGGCTCAGCATCATCAGTACAGCCGAAGGGCTCCACTGGAGGGCCGTCTCGCGGTTTGGGTTACGAGATGGAGTGGCGGGGCTTGGTGGCGTGTGTTCCACTTGCCCCACGGTTTCGGGCCCATCTCAAAACAGGACACTTGCCCCACGGGGTTAACAGTCAGAAAAAATGACCGCTAAGAACAGGACACTTGCCCCACCAGAAGAGAGGGCGGTACAGTCCCTCCCCCAACGGCCTGCTGCTCTCTCGCCTCTCTCGCTCTCTCTCTCTCTCTCTCTCTCTCTCTCTCTCTCCCTCACTCAAAATAAAAAATTATAAAATCTCAACGTTAATATTTACTATACTATTTCATAGTAGCAGCCATGTAACTGATTTCTTTTGTCCAAACAGTATATTATTACAAGGTTTCATTGTGTAATTAAATTATGATATTTAATTAGAATAAAGATAATTTGGGCAAATTATCATAAGTTAATATATTATCATTCTCGTGTGATTTTAAATTAATGTTTCATTTTCTATTTAATTACAGTAAACAGTATGCAATATTCCAAAGAAAAAACTAGTAGACATTAAGCATTCTTGTGTTTTATACTAAATATATTTTTTTGGGTGAGTCGGTGGCGTAGTGGTTAGCGCGCCGGACTTCGGGACCATGGCAGCGATGTCGTGGGTTCGAATCCGCGTTCTGCCAGTGACTTTTATCAGTACCTTTCACCTTTTACTGTAGCGGCTCACCCCCTTACTTTGTCTAATACGATCCACGCACAGATCAAATAGTCTATGTGGACGGGGCAAAGTAAGGCAAAAAGAGGTCCGCCAACCTCTTTTTTTAAAAAAAAAAAAAAAATAAATAAATAAATACCACCAAGCCGGAGAATACGATAACTCTAGGAGTACTTTTTTACCATCACAACTCTCATTCTCGCGCCACGGAAAGAGGGTTACTTTAACGTTACTATAACTTAACATATTTTTATGGGAGAAACTGTTTTGCACGCTCTCTTATTTTGATGTTAGCATTTTGTATTTCTTTTAATACTCGCATACGTTATTAATTATTGAATCTTGATATCGAATAACAAAGGAATCTTTATTTAGGAATGTTAAGTGATCTATTTTGCTCAATTAGAGGGTCGCATGCAGTCGTAATGTGGTAAGCGAAGCAGGGGGCTACAATGCAATTCATACGGGACTGTGCTTTATGATGACGTCACGCAACAGAGCATTCAGGCAACCACCAGCCAAGCCGAGTGAGGGAGAGAGAGAGAGCGAGAGAGGCGAGAGAGCAGCAGGCCGTTGGGGGAGGGACTGTACCGCCCTCTCTTCTGGTGGGGCAAGTGTCCTGTTCTTAGCGGTCATTTTTCTGACTGTTAACACCGTGGGGCAAGTGTCCTGTTTTGAGATGGGCCCGAAACCGTGGGGCAAAATGGATACACCCGCTTGGTGGCGGTGCCGACAATGCGACCGCTAGCGACTTTATTAGGCGGAAACGATTTTTCCTCCTTATCGGCTTTTTTTCTTGATGAGGTATTTTAATGAAGAATGCCCGTGAGCACCATATTTAATTGAACACTGAATGAAACAGACAAACAAATCGAATAAGTAACTTTATATAAAGATAACACGGGATAGTATTTACAATTTCGTTCACTAGCGGTACTAGCAGATTAGTACACCTTATTCAACGACACTATTTAGGTACTTTATTTGCCAAGTGCCAATTTATTTATTGTCTCTGAGATCCTTGAGCTCATACACCCGCGGTGACAGTTTGCGTTTGATGAGAAAAGGGCCTACAAACTTAGGCGTGAGTGAGGCGACAAAATGTTTGGCGGCAGACGATAACACATAGTTTTTCTTTCAAACTTTGTGGCCTACTTTAAATTCCATTGGTCGCCTACGCAAATCGTAATAGTGCTTCTGCACATTACCTGCTCAGTTAATATTTTCCTTTGCGGCATTCCGGACCTTAGTTAACGTTGAAGTTAATCGATTTACGTACTCGGGGAAGGTGATTAGATTAGGGCTATCCTTATCGCAAGGCTCCCACCTTAGAGACTTCGGCTACGTGATCTCGCGGCCAAAATTTAAGAATTCCGGCGAAAATCCCGTAGTAGAGTTCCGGGCCGTATTCGAAGCAAATATATTTCTGAAATATATTGATCCCATTTCTTATGATCTTCTTCACAAAATTGCCGAATAACTGTCTTAATTGTTCGATTTTTTGTTCAACAGGATTGGCTTGGGGCGGGTGTCTTCCCGATTGCGGTCAGTCCTGATTCCGGTCAGTCCCGATTGCGGTCAAGTCTAGTTTTATGGGGGCTGGTTGAGGTTCAGGTGGTGGAAGGGTGTCCAGATTGCGGTCCCATTTTGAGAGACCCCTTCGTCACGTTCTTAGAATACCTTACCACTTATATAACAGAATGATTTGACCGTAATCACAAATGGAGTCTAGTTATATTTAGAGCGGCAAGGATTCTGAAATGTGGTATATGTTGCTGACTCATATTTTCATGTGGTAGTTATGTAGTAATAATACATTGCCATTGTCAGTAAAAAAGGTTTTCAAATTTTACCATTTCTCAGAATGATTTAATTAAAAGTTAGAATTTTAATTAGTTTTATAAATTATAACTGTTTTAAGATAACTTATTTTGTTAAAAACTAGATGACTGTATACAAACTGCAAAATATAAAAATATAAAATTGATTAAGTTTATTGGACTTTATTGGATTTGTTCGATTTTAGAAATGTTTACATTAACTTGAAAAATGATGTACCATTTTGATACTCACAACGCTATAGGTACAATACAAAAAGTGATTTTCTTATTTACCTTAGACTATTGTCCCAATTTAAGCGGTATAAAATTGTCATGTAAGTTAAATTATTTAAAAATTTAAGTAAAAACATGTAAACTTAACTTTTCAATAACTTAAAACTGATTACAGTACAAATTTTCTCAAATAAAAGTCAAATTTGAGACAGGACTGGGGAAAATTGCTGTAATGTAATAGACAATGGCTGTTTCATTACCGGGTAAAACGATGTAAAAATTAGTACCCAAAACGTCACTAGCCTGATCAGTTGGTACATGTTATTCTTATGGACATCAGATTGATTACGTCACCGGCCTGACTCAAAAGCGGCATTTTCCAACATCAAAGGAATGAAAAAGCCCTTCTTTTGTTCATATGTTCTCCGCAGTCCTAGATTTGATATATAAAATTTATTTTCTGTGTTTTTGCCTATGAATTCATAGCTACATTTCAGTAGGTCTAATTGTCCATTAAAACCGATTCACCAGGCAATTGATTCACAATAAGTTTGACTCCTTTAGTTGACTCATTCCTTTCGGCATATAGTTTAATTTTGTATTACCAATCTAAGCAAATCAGAGGCACGCTATTTTAGTATTGAGTGTTATCTCCAGTATTAGAATATAACCTCCTTGGGTGGATAGGTTTCTATGATGAGTTTACGCTTTACAGCTGTTCACTTTCATATTAATCAATTTCCTTAACCATGTTAATCAAATGGGAAAATGGTGAACTTTTGAGGGGACTTAGGGCCCTTCCCCTTAAATGAATATTTACCAATTTACTTTAGAAACAACTTCACGCCAAGCTCTATCGAATGACACAAAAATCATAAAAATCTGTTTAAAAATGTGGGAGGAGTTCCTTGTTCAAAAAGCCATGTCGCGTATTAATATATTTATAGATGTTCAAACGTATACTATACATGTACAGATTGATTTGTCAATTAGTATATGTACATTGATTTGCTGTATGTGCAAAAATTCTGTTTTAAAGAAAAATTCATTAATTTTATTGATTACACAATGTGTTAACGGTGCTTTCAAATGCACATTTCGAATGGATTAAATAATAAAAAAAGCTTCAAAATATGCATCTTGCAATTGCGCATTTACCATAGCCCTCTTGTTTTGCTGGACATGGTTCCTGGTTCGCTTCCCCTGCAGGTGACATACCTGCTGTATGGGTCCGTCGTTGTGCATAGCCTACCTGGCTGGCTCGTTGTGCTACTCATTATACATGGGGTTCAAAAATGTGACCGCAATCTGGACAAATGCCATTCTATTATCCCACGACATTTTTGGGGCGACCGCAATCTGGACAGTTTTACCCCTGACCGCAATCAGGACACAACCTTGGGGTGAAAATGCCGGCGTGAATTTAATTTCAAAGCCGTAATCTTTCGATAAATCTTTAAAGACTTTACTACTGTTTTACTGGCTGTCGTTATTACAAAGAACCGCGTGACGAAAAATAACTAGATTTTTTTACGCTTCTCCGACAGTATTAGCGGTTGCCCGTCTAAGAGTAGCAAACTCTAACCATTTCGTAAAACGATCCTGGAAAAATAACAGATAACAGTTTCCTTTTGAAGAACGTGGTTGAGACCCGATGAGATCAGTTGCAACCTCCTACCACGCACCTGCAGTTGGTCTGATGCCCATTGTACCCGTGGTCTGCCGCTGCTCCACCTTGTGTCGTTGGCAGACGTCACACTTATGCACGAACTCGCTCACGTCCCGCTGCATCACGGCCCAGTAGTATTGATCTGTAACACGCGCTAATGTTTCTCGCGGCAGTGACCGGCAGTTGGGGTCGAATTACATTTTACGAGAACGCGATCTCCTTGGGTCGCGAACGCATAAATTCCATACACTGTAGGAACTTTTGTTTTGGTCCTTTTGGTTTTTATAAACCTTCGTTGGCTGCCTTCGGTACAGAACAGGGAACTCACTCCACTAAAGGAGGGGCAGGTTATTTACAAGTTGCGGAATTCCCAAGGCCGCCGCACAACAGATATGAACAGTGACACGTCAATAATAACGAGAACACATACTTCTAACCAATTGGCCGCTGAACCGTATAGTATAACATGAGCATAATTGGGGACATATAACTTTAATTTAATTCAAATTTGTAAAATTATAAATTTGAACTATATTAGTCGTTAACACAGTAAGTAAATAGACAAATGAATGCTGATGCTTGGTGGTAAATGTGTGCGTGCATTATTAATTACTACCTTTAATGTAAGACATAAGTTATGATAGGTTAAATAAAAGATCAAAACGGGCTTTATAAAGAAAAGCCACATAATTTAATACATAAATGACCACAATGTCTTGCAAAATCAGAGGTAGTATTTAGGTAAAACTGTTAAACCTGAAAACTGCTATCACAGAGTAAGGAACCTTTAAAGGCTCATTACTCTGTGCTGCTATCCACAACACAATAATCATTGCATATTTCAAAATAGTAGCCCTGTCCTCCACAAAACTGTTTAGACAAGGTAAACCACCCGTCCTTCTGGGAAATGAAGAAAGCGTCGGTAACCCTTGGATTGTCTTTTCAGAGCCACCCGACGCGACGGGGAACCCCGTCTCTCCTCAGTACATAACTGCTTTTGTGCCGACACTAAGTGGATTTTCGGAAACCCTAATATTTTTCGGCGGCCTTGTAAATTGTTGAATACCATTTCGCACCATTTACCTACTTGGTTTTTAAACTAATATAGAAAACGTGACACTTGGAATAGATTTTAAACTGCTTTATACAGATTTTAAATGGATCTTTTTTAACCCTAAGGTTTCCGGCGGCCATGTAATTGTTTACAATTCCGCACTATTTGCTTAATCTGTTACCGTATCAAACTCATGTGAAGTACGTGACACTTTCAATAAGCTGGTAAAAGCTTTTTACTGGTATTCCTAATAGTTCTGGTGGTTCTGGTTTTACTACAATCTAAAATAAAACTGATTTCAATTTATTTAGAAACATTTAAGACAAAGAGGAACATTAAAATTATAAAATATTGTTATCAAAATGTTTAGTCCGGTAGAAACTTTAGGCAGTTAATCAATCATCACTCAATGTTTATTAAATAACAATAAACAAAACCCGAGTTGTTTTCCTTTTTTTCCTTAAAAATATAATACATTTTAATTGGCTGTTATTTTTTACTCGCTCATACTTTTGAATTTAGACTCATATATTACTAGTCTATATTTAAACGGTGTTATATTTACCTAAAAAGTTTTACCAGCTGCAAAAATCGAATACAAAATTCGCTTTCGGCAATTCATATGTTTGTAATGCTGTTACTATTTTTAAAATCTATGTTTTTGTACGCTTTTCAATACGTTTTATGCTGCATTTAAAATTAACTTTCTGTTGTTTTGAAAATTAGAAGTTTAGTATGATTTTCAATACGTTTTTGTTTACTTTAAATTAAATTATTAGATTGATAAATTAGATATTTTGTTGTGGGATACCTTTTTAACCAGTTTATTGTACAAATTGACTCTGGCTAACCTGAAAATACTTCTCCCATAAACTTATGAACCGTGGCTTGAAAACGTTAACATCGTTTAGCCTTAGTCATATCACTAATATTGCTTCAACGTGAAAAATAAAACATATAGTCCTAACAACTACGATCCACCAGTGTAATATTCTGTAAAGCATTGCATTTATTGTTATTATTATTATTAATTACATCAGCTAGTATATTATAACAGTTTAGGCCATCAGAAAAATTAAAAATGTAGTTTGCCTACAAACCTAAGCGTATGCATCCACCGGACACTTACAGGGTACCACAATAGCTTTTGGTTAGCAAAACACAATTTTGTTTTTGTGGTTTTCTTGCCAGGCCTCGGTATGATTGGTCGAAGTGCGAGTATGTTGCTTTTTTACAATAGCAATTAACATGGCAATAGCATTTTTTACAATAACATTGAACATGGCATTTGTATAAATTATTTATATAGACTATTGAAAACAAATCAAGACATTAAAAAAACCGATTGCTTTACTGAAATCAGCATAAAAACCTAGTATAAAATGATTGGTAGCAAAGTCACTTTTAATTTCTAAAATATTTTCGATTATTATGGCTGATCCAAGATGGTGACTGAATTTTTTTTCTGATTCGACCCATAATTTTAAATCATTTTTCATGCTAATTTCAGTGCTGCAATTTGTTTTGAATAATCTCAACTCATTTTCATTGAACTTGGCTTTTTGGGAACCGAATTTGTTAGAATTATGATTATGGCTCTTAAATTAAAAAGATTTATAAAATTATGTGTTCATAATCTCATATTTAAAGAAATTTCCTTCCCAATGGCGGGTGTCGGACATTGTCTATACGCTTTTCGCCTGCTAAATAATTGTACTAATGTGACTTTTAAAATCATATTTTGTCAATTAATAAAATAATATACAAGGTGCCCTGTAAGTAAGAACGAAAACTTAGTAATTTGGTTCTTTGGGTCAAAATAAGCAAAAAAAGTTATTATTTACACAGATCCTATCTTGCTCCTTGTATATTACCCAGTGTTCGAAGATTCGAAGAAAAAAATAGAAGCATCATACTTAAATGCTTACATCTTAAAGAATTACAAGCACCAAGTCTTTGAATCATGAAGAACAAGAGGGTGAAACTAAATTTTTTAAGTTGCCTGATTTCAGTGGTATTTTTAATTTTTGTTTAAAAGCTACAGTATAGGAACAAATTTATTTTCATCATACAGTATGGAAAACAGCCGTTTTTAGTTCTCGAAATCGTTCACAAAATCATTTTTTTAGGTTACCTTGAAATAGAGAACAGAAAAAACATAGTGTAAATTTTTCAGTTCGCTAACCTCAACATTTGTTTTGATTTCATTCATTCTTGTATTCATTTGTACTAGAGATCGCCTACTGGTCGAAAGTCGACCAAAAAAAGTTGATCTTGAGCCAATTTTTTTTAAAATGTTGTATAAGTGAAACATCTGTTCTTCCCGATTTGCTAACATTTGTATTACAACAGCTGTCTTATGATTCAATCAATTATCCTTCACCCATAAGATTATTGAAACTTTGAAAGCCTGTAGGACGTAGCCCTAAGGGCGGATGAAAATTATAATGGGATTCTGCTCATCTACAGGACTATACCTTTCTAACGGTATACTCGGACTCACCCTACGATGCACACAAGCTGAGAAAAAAGGGGGAAATTAAACATGCTTGCTTGCTTATTAATATATAGAAGATGCTAAAAGTGTTGCTCCCGTAATTTTGAGTTATGTTTGTAAACAACCGAAAGGTAAACATTGAAAAGGTTTACCCGTTATCAAGTTTTAATTAATTGTATATTTAATTAAAATATAATTAATTACATTAATTAATTAAAATAATTGTATATTTAATGCAATTAATTAAGATACAAGTAAACAAATAGTTTATACATTAGCTAAGCGGTCTTGAATAATTTAAATGTACGAATAATAGAAGCTGTAACAAGTCTAGTAACACTTGAAATTTGTTCCGCTTAGCGACTCGGTTAGGGAAGGTTGACTGGACACTGGACAATGGGCTGGATACAAATTCGCCAGTGGTTGGAGGGTCGACGAAAAGATACAAATTCGCCAGGTCCCGATTACTCAGAAAAACGGGGCCGTCAAAACATTCAAATTCGCCAGTTCCATGAATCCCCCGCAGCCCCTCGGCCGGCGCGCGGCATGCGGCGTGCGGCGCGCCCTTCACCCCTTTACCCCTTCATCACTTCCACCCATTTAGAATTATTATAAATGTAATATTTTTTCACATCACTTTTAAAGCACTATATATATAAGTGATAAACTTTTCGTTGCCAGTTTAATCGTAATAGATTTAGTTGTGATAGATTTATGAAAGAGGTTATAATAGGTTGTATTATGAAAGAGTTTAAGCCACAAGTGAGATGTAAATTAGAGTAAGAGTGTTCAGAATATCTCACGAGAATCAATAGATTCGGAGGGCCATGGGTAATCAGTATTGACACCAAAATTGCAACGATACATTCAGTAGTTTCGCCTCTGGACGAACGAAAACAACAGCCAGCTTGGGCAATGAAGGGGATGAGCCCGACCGGCCACATTCCTGGGTTCCCCGAGGGGCTGAGCATTAGTTCCTAGAACTGGCGAATTTGAATGTTTTGACGGCCCCGATTTTCTACCTGTTTGGGACCTGGCGAATTTGTATCTTTTCGTCGACCCTCAAACCACTGGCGAATTTGTATCTGGCCGGACAATGATGACCACACAGGGTAGGTGTGGTCCACCTTATAATAGCCGAGCGTCCGAGCTGCCAAACCGGTCGTGCATGGGCGGGGCGAACTCCCTGCCTGCTAGTCGCTTAAGCGACTCTTGTAGCCTATTTGGATCGGTAACACGTTGTCCCTTTAGCATATTGTCCCAAGTCAAATTTATAAGAAAAACAGTAAAAATTTGTCCCAATTGTTTTTACAGTTGATTAAATTATGTTAATGAGGTAGCATTTTGTCCGAAGAACAATTGACAAGGGTTAAGGAACGCAGATTAGGTATATAGTAAAAGCAGGGCCAGTCCGAGGGTTGTGCGATTCATGCAGGCCGCAGGGGGCCTGGGAGGGTTGCAGATTAAAATTACGGTGCTATTTTATACTTACAAAAATTAACGCCTTAACAACCATGTAGCCTATATGTTTTATAGTGTGTGTCAAAACGCCGCTAAAGATCAGGGATACACGGGACGGCAAAATTCCCAGAAGGGTGTATTTTGAGAGTCCGAACACAAGACAACGGCGAAACAGCCGGGCCTTGCGAGACAACCATGAACAACGTTTTTTATCATAATGCGAAATTAGACTTTTGATCGTTAAAAATATTAACTATAAAGTTGTATTTTCAAGATTATGTTTACAAAGTAAGTAATATGCAGTGTTTACTACAAACAATGCTCTTCATAACGTTTGAATTCCCAAATTCTGCTCCTCAACATCAATAAATCAATAATAATATAATTAGCAAACAGCTGACATTTCAATCCTAGGACCTAGAACATTCTCCAGATGATTTTTCAGTCCTAGGAAAAAAAGAAACGCTTTTGGTACTATTGAGAGAACAAAAACAGGCTGATTTCGTGCAGAATGATAAAAACGGTATTTAACTGTGTTGAAAGAAGTTTATTTGTGACATGGGTGCTGGTTGCCGGATACGTTATCTATCTTATTGCCATTATAATGGCTATACTAATATCATTGACTAAGTACACTAACGTGAGTAGACTTCTCATAGCATAGGCGTGTGTGAAGGTGGTGCGATCTCGTGCGGCGTACATGGAAGTAAACGTAACAAATAATAGATACATCAGTATTACCACTCTTCTCAACTAAGGATGAAACATTTTATGACTGAAAGTTGTGTTTATGTTTTGGTAAACTGTTTTTGCAGCACTTAATTCAGCTGATTAATAATAAAATCGATGGAAGCGACTCTGGTGCCCACCGAACTTCAAAATTGTTGCCTCAAACTAAATGCATTGGACGAGAGGTCTATTCACGTTAGAGTACATAGTCAATGTCAATATTCTCACTAAATTATGATACGGTGATCTTTAATTTTTAAAACTTATATTTTCACTTCGAGATTCAGAAGTAAGAGGTTGAGGCCAATAATTTCAAAAAATGTTAAATTGAAATTAAAACCAGTGCTCGATTTCAGGGGGAACGCGGCGGAATGGCGTTACCTTTAAAAAAATAATTAAAAAATTTATAAAAAAAATAATTATTTTAGAAACTAAGGAAAGACTTAAAGTCAAGAATAGTTTGGTAAATTTAATTTAATAATATTTTTAGTTTCATCCGATTAATTTAATTTAGTTTTCACAGTTTTAACAGTTTTTAATACAATATGATGTTCTTCTTAACCCAGATATTTTTTAACTTGCAGAAAAATTAGGCCTTATCTAGATTTTACATTGTTAAGTTAGTCAGTATGAAACACTCCTGCTCATGAAATGCTTAATGTTTTTTAATAAATCTTTAAAACTGTATTTTGAGTGTCATAAAAAAGGTGAAAAAATAATCTCAGGTACGTTAAAAACGCTGCAACTTAAGAGTATTATTTTTAAATCTTCCGGGGGAAGGCCCGTGGTGAGCCAATTCCTTTACAGTTCCCTTACCTCTTTTTCTTAACTCTTTTTTTTAGAAATCGAGCACTGATTGAAATTATTACATGGAATTATTGGGCGAAACAAAGGCATTTATCTAGAGTCGAATTCTTACTATATGTATCAAATTGGGCTATTAATTAACAGTCCTGTTTAAGGAGAATGTCGGCCTTAATCAGTAACAAGACTACAGGATCGCGCCACAATCATCCTACGCATCTCTCCTTCATACTTGACTTAAACTACGTATTTATTGTAAGCCCTACCACTTAGAAAAGAACCGCGGGCTGGTGGTGCGTTGCGCAGGTAGGACAGTGGTGGGAGAGCCCCCTCTCCCCCCCTCACCGTACAACATGGGCTTCGCGGGTCGCGCCGACGCAACGTTACTGAAACGGCAGCGCCTTGCCTCATATTATTTCTCTTTAACTTTTTTAAATACAAAATTTAAGTAGAATCATAATCACTTTTTACTGGCATGATACGTGTTGTTTTCAATCAGAAATGAAAAACAAGCTTCTACAACTTTCAAAAATATATTTACACTATAAAGCAAAGAATGCGGACGGTAAACGGTGCAGACGGTTTTTGTCATTTTCTATATTAACCGTCATATATTTACCGTCTGTAGTTTTTACAATATAAGAGTATACGGAGAAATAACATTGCCGCAAACAGGTCCCTTTTCAATCAAAAAGGTATGCTACACTTTAAAACTGAACTAGCGAATTCTATCGGCGCGGTAAACTACTAAAAGTTTATTGTTACTGTAGAACGTCTTTTAATAGCTAAAAACCAGAAAATGCCGCCAAGTGGTCCCTTTTGGCAGTTTTGTAATTCGTTATGGAGAAATAACATAGGCCCGCAAAAAGGCCCCTTTTCTGAAATATCACTTTTATTATGTTGTTATCGGGCATAATTCGATAAAAACATTATTTTCTTGAAAACTACTGTGAGTTCAGACAAAAATAGGTGTTCCAATTAATTAGATCTTTCTTATGATACCAAAACAAATGTTTTATGCTAATTTTAATTTTTAAATACCGGTTGTTTTTTCTCAAATGGGTTTTTCTCACGCAATTTCAAAATCCTATATCTTAAAAAAAAAAAAAAAAAAAAAAATCGTAGACTCGCGGGACTTGCGCCAAATTGTTAGGAATTAAATGAGGAATTCAAAAACATGATTAACTCAAAATCTAAAATAGCCGCAAACAGGTCCTTTTTTCCTTTCTGCCTCACATATTTTAATTTAAATTATTATTTTGGTTCTTTAAGATGTGTGTACACATTAAACAATAATTCGCGAGCCTGGCCACGAAATGGTCGACCCGACGTGCAAGCCGATTTTGACGTAGACGCCATAACCACGGAGATTTATACACGGTACAGTTAGTACAGCACAAGCGACGCGACGAAGTGACAGACAGACCTGTTCACTATAACGGAGCGCCTACGACTAATCCCCACCACGGCGCCACTCCCTTCCCCGCCACCGCTCCTCCGTGCGCGAGGAACTCCCGAGATCGCGGTTCTGCGCAGGTTCTTTTCCAAGCGGTAGGGCTTTACACCATTTCTTTACAGGTATTAAAGGTAAAGGTGAAGGTATTAAAGTAACGAGCTTTCTTGTTGCCAGTGATCGAGCAAATTTGATCAACATGAATTTACATCACATGAATTTACTAAACATTTTGTATATTTGAAATACTAACAGCGTGTATTTCTAAATCAACTGCACCCGGCTAACCCCATATTGTGATTATCAGTTAAAAATGTTGTTGTCCCAAATCAATTGCAATTTTATTGTAATGGGAAATTTACTAATATCAATCATGGATAGTGCCAATATGACAAGTCCTATTATCATTAATTTGTTACGAAAACAAGCCCCGTCGTATGGAAAAAATTGGGAATCGCTTTTAAAAGAGGGTTTTACTAATTTAGTATTTACAGAAGCTACTGAGTAAGAATGTACACTTTTTTATACATGGATGGTAAAACATGTCATTTTTAAATGCTATGTTACAAGCAAGCATTCGCTCTGGTAGGCTACACGCGAACGGCCGACGTGCGTTGAATGCGCGGGGAAATAAAATTAATTGACATTTTTCCCTCCCCTGTGAGATCTGGCGGTCTATACCTGTCCGCGGCCACGTGGGTATCCGATAGTTCCTCCCTTCCTTCGTTTACCCTTATAATCCTCACTAATGCGCAGGGGTATTCGATCAGCTCGAGGAGGCCCAAAATCACGTGGGTATTTGATAGCAGCCGAAGTTTTAAACCACCCCACCGGTCTCACAAAACAATGAGGGCCGTCCTCCTCCTTACAAATACTCTACCTCAAGGAGGCCCGGCTAAATTCGTGCATTTATTATTCATTGTAGTTATTGTAATCATTGTAATAAATTTATTGTACTCATTGTAATTATGGAACCGGTGGAAGTAATTAGAAAACGTTGCCTCGTCACCTTGGAGGTCACAAACAAGACAAACTATTGCTCCTTTTAGTAAATAGGAACTCAATAAAGGATGTACCCAGTGCTTACTTTTCTTTATAGTTAGGATATAGTTATAAACTAGGAGTGCAAATACTACAGTTTTCTTTTATATTCCTCAATTATTTACCTGAATACTAATCGATATTTCGATACATAACATGAATTTTCGGTAAATTTAAAAAAATGCACATGACTATTATGGCAATTCGTAAATATATGTTGCTAAACGCCTAAGCCAACGCCAAACTAACGCTAAATGTGAACTGACTATTTGCAGCATGGTCGAGTTAACGTAGCATGCATGCAGAGTGTTTTGGCTCGTGTGAACCGGGGCTAACTATACTATATACTATGTTCAACGTTCGCCTTTCAGTACAGGCCTTATGAGTGTTTACTATCCTATTACTTGCACTTTGCTGGATACATTTGTTAACTACATTTATAACATGTGATTATAAAATCATCAGCTGATTATTATGTAATGTGGTTAGTACCGTGCAACTTTATTTGCCATTTGTTTTGAATGGCTTATGGAAAGTCCATACTGAAAGGTGAACGTGGAACCGAGTATAACTTGCAACTCGAAAACAATAGTAAACTAGGTTTAATCAATTTTGAAATATTACGGCAGTCTCAATTTCAAAATACATAAACAAGACAAACTGCCAAATTAAATAATTTAAACTCACTTTTCACTAATAGAAAGAATACAATGTAAAATGTCTCACGTAACTGAATTCCACTCATTAACTCCAGCACGAGTCACCATGTTATAGAGTAAAATACACAATTAAGTCGAACTCCGAGAGTTGGCCAAAAATAACCTCAATCACCATGCTCATACAAGGTTAAAATGTGTCAGGTAACCGAACTCCTCGAGAGAAATAACCTCTAATACTTGCCTCATTATAGAGTAAAATTCATGAATTACTCAAACTCCGAGATGAGTCAAAATTAACCTAAATATTTTGGATTAAATAGATAAAAAAGTGTACATAACCAAACTCCGAGAGGAGTCAAACATAACCTCAATCTTTGGGCTTATATAGAGTAAAAGGTGTCACATAACCGAACTCCGAGAAGAGTCAAATATAACCCCAATCTTTCTACTTATATAGAGTAAAAAGTGTCGCATAACTGAACTCCGAGAGGAGTCAAACATAACCTCAATCTTTGGGCTTATATAGAGTAAAAAGTGTCACATAACCGAACTCCGAGAGGAGTCAAACATAACCTAAATCTTTGGGTTTATATAGAGTAAAAAGTGTCACATAACCGAACTCCGAGAGGAGTCTAACATAACCTCAACCTTTGGGCTTATATAGAGTTCCCTTGGAGTTCGTCCTACTTCGTCTATATGTCGGAGTACTACCTACTGAGGTAACGTGAATATATATATATATATATATATATATATATATATATATGAAAACGAACGAACGGTGTTTTTGGCTTCTGGGGACCTCAAAATGAAAAAGTAAAGTGGTCCCGGGCTTAGGTTTTACCATGGCTACTACCGTAATAGCGTATTCCCTATAGGGAAATTCGCTAAAATCATAATTGACTTCCTTAATTAGAACAATTCAATTTGCTTTAATTTTTTTGTATATTTTTTATCATTTTTTTAGTTATAAATCTACAACTGAAGAATGTCAGGTCAACAGGTAAAGACATTTTCAAACTGCAGTTACATAAATATCCAGGGTGTAAAAAAGTCTGGAAACGGCCTAATATCTTTAAAAAATATTAAAGCAATAAAACTAAAACTTAGCAAACTTATTTTGAGTGACAAAGTCTACTTCCTGAACTACTTTTTTGTCCTTAGACCTCCAAGGGGGGACGGCTAATAAGGAGTCGGAAGAAAATCTTAAATGTAAGCATAGGTTAATATGTACATAAAATTAAAGGTCTTTAAGAATAGGGAACAATGCCACAAACCCGACCTCGAAAGGATGACCGAGTCATAAATGGCAGGCAATCCAACATTGCATTAAAATCATATTGCTGAAAACAAAAAATGCAATTACTCCCGATACACTCGACCTTTTGAGATCGGGATTGTGGAAAATTGCTTAGAATGCAAAGCGCTTTAAAATGATATATCATATGACGTAGGCCAAATCAGTTTCTCTGACGACTTCCACAAAGGGACGTCCCTAAAGGAAGTCTTGGGAAAAACTTCATTGGCCTACGTCATATGATATATCATTTTAAAGGGCTTTGCATTCTAAGCAATTTGCCACAAACCCGACCTCAAAAGGTCGAGTATATCGTGAGTTATTGAATTTTTTGTTTGCAGCAATATGATAAGTTTAATGCAAAATTTGATCGCCTGCCATTTTTTGATTCGGTCATCCTTTTGAGGTCGGGTTTGCGGCATTGTTCTCTATTTCTGGAGACCTTCAATTTTATATACATATTGACCTATGCTTACATTTAAGATTTTCTTCAGACTCCTTGTGGGCCGTTCCCCCTTGGAGGTCCTAAGGACAGAAAGTACTTTAGGAAGTAGACTTTTTCACTCACAATCAATTTGCAGGGTTTTATTTTTATTACTTAAATACGTTAAAGATAATAGGCCGTTTCCAGACTTTTTTCACCCTGTATAAAAAAAAAAATAATTGCTTAAATTCCCTTACGTTGTTTTACTTTTTCCAAAGACGTGTTTTTTTATTATTGTAGTATTTGCTGAAAACCCCGGCATGGTTTGGAGTAGATGTACGTGTATCGACATTAAGAATTTACTGATAAAAGTTTATCTTTTTATATATAATACAAATTCCTATGTAAGATATATAAATATATATCTTCCTGAATAATAAACCACTAGCCTGAACTTTCTTTCATTCACGATCACTAACACTTAAGTATATGTTAGCAAAATATATAATATTAAATAATTCATAACAATGCATATGTGTTTTACAGTACAAAGAAATATACTTTTCATTACTCTACACACGAAAGTACACTTTCTAAACGTAAAATGAGCTAAGAAAATCGGTTATTCCCGGTACTGCACGGCAAAATTACATAACGTTTACTTTCCGTGCGTATGTGGTGCACGGAAAGTAACCATTATGGGATTTTGTGGTGCAGTCCGATCAGCTGTTGCATTAGGCAGATCAGCTGTTGCACAAAGTTTAGTTTCGGTGCGTGTTTACCACGACATAATCGCAGAAACTCAGCGTTATGAGTTCGGTTTTTTATTGATACTACGTTGAACAAACAAAAATATTTATGTTGTTTGCAAGTTTTTCGAAATCGCAAATGAAAAATAATGTTCAATACTCGTCTCAAAAGTGCCATTGCGGGGCTCGATAGCCTTTTCCACGCTCGGCTTCGCCTCGCGCGTAAATGCAATCTCTCCCCGCAATGAGCCACTTTCAAAACTAGTAATGAAAACTACTATTTCAAAATTTTAGCCTCCTAATTCCACCCACAACAAAGAAACAAACTTAATCTTTGCAGGCGAGAAGCTCTACCAAACTCCACAGAAAAATTACGTATTCACTAGGGTACACTTGCATTTCATTTAACCTGAGAGCTTGAGTTCCGAACTTGACTGCATCCAATAAATCTAAGACCAACCCGCTTCTGAAAGTTTTTTATCTTCTATCAAGCAAGCCAGACAACAGATTATAAATTATTCACTCCTCCACTTTTTTTTGCCAGTATAAATGAGAATCAGTTACCTCATTTTGTATGTCATTATAGATAGCTTCATTAGGTAATGGGTTTCTATCCTTTTGTTTTTGTGGTATTTTCGGGAAAAATGAAAATTAGTTGCATTTCTTTGATTTTTGTGCAGAAAACTGCAACTAATAAATATAACTCATTTATTACCTTTAGATTGGTAAACCTTTATGTGAAAAAGAATGTATTAAGAGACAAATTAGAAGACGTAATTTACCTCACCCGCATTGAGTAGTGTGGTTGGCTCCAGTGAGCTATCTTCTAATTGGAGCTGTGTATTATTTCATTTCAATTTTTTGAGCATTGTTTTGATTGCTTTCACAGTTTTCTGTTCAAGCGTTGAGCATTTACTCGTGTTTTAAATTTTAATTTTTGTGAGTGCCTTTTCTTATTTCAGGGTTGGCAATGGTTCACCACTCCAGGTTCACCTGATGTGTTTTTAAAAAAATTATTATGTTTTAGGTATTACTTTTACCCTAAAACGGGATTAGGTTCCTGATGCCTTAACGTCGTGATTTAGTTTTTACTAACATAAACTCATCATCACACAAAATGGACTTTAAACTAAGTTTGAAAACATCTTAGAATAATTTCAAAATTAAAGTAAATCAGAACAATTAACTAGGCCAAAAATGCACAAATTCTAAACCAAGTGATACATAGTTATTGAACAAGAGTGGCACGGATTGACTCCTTTAAGTTACCTAAAGTTAGTTTAATTAAAGCAACATGTTCAACAATTGGTCTAGCCAGCAGATTTAAATGGATTGGGTTTGGTAGTTTCTGTAGTGGTTTTATTATCTACTCTTATACTATCAATGCAAAATTGTTAAGTTAAAGTAAAAAAACATACTTTGAGATTTTTATATCATACAAATGTTTTGTGTGTTTACCCCTTTGTTAAGTAATAAGTAGAAAGATCATCACAATGTTTTAAATTTTTGAAGTATTGAAAATTTAATGTATAAGACAAACAGATTAGTGTTTAAAGGTGAATTATGAATAGTGAGCTGATTTTACTCAGTGTGACGCAAAGTGTAATAAACATCAGAAGTGCCTTTCCAAGGGAGTTTGATGATTCAATGTAATTTACATTATTTATTTATTTATTTTTGTATACCAAGGTTTGCTGCCATTTTTGTTTTGGAAGCGAATATAAATGAGATACCGTTCATTTTACCTAGTATGAAAACAAGTTCCTCCAACCACTTATGTTTAAACTTCGGAAGCTTAAATAAAACATATTTTTTATTTTCTTATGGATTTAAATAAATTAAAAAATTTTCGAAGGAGGAAATATTTACAAAACATTAGACACTTTTTAAACATAAATTGTTCTAATACATAGATATTCACACACATATAGTCACACTACCCTGGTTCTCTAATGAAATAATAATAAAACTAACATTATACAACACATAAAACCAATCAAAAACATATACATTGTGGTGCATTAATGTCAGTGTCAGTTGTTAAAGTTTTTTATATTTTTTTATTTGAATTTTGAATTATAATAGTAAAAAAGAAAAGATTATTGCGTCTTAACATCTGATAGCAAAATTTTTTAAAGCTTTTTCTCAATCAGTCGATGTTACTAAAACTAACTGAAATTCTTTTGTGAATTTAAAAAAATACGTCTTTTAAATTTAGCAATTCATACCGTGTTTTATTGCAATTATTTTGAAATGAAGGTACACGACATGCTTGGTACTAAGATTTACAGTTCCACGTTATCTTTTTATTATTATTATTATTATTATTTGTGTTATTTCAATGAAAACTACTGATCTGTATACTGTAATACAAAAAAGTTTCTTTAAATGTAAATTTGATATTTAAACCATTTCAATTGTAATTGTGATATAATATAACAGTAATCATAGATATGTGGAACAATTGTAATGAAATGGTTATATGAGCAATATACGTTCATAACATGAACATTGAATTGCATACATAACTCAACCAATTCATATCAAGCTACGTGAAACGGATGGTAACTGTTATGTAATTTCCAGTGGCTAATTGTGTATGTTTCAAGTCAAATATACGTATTTGTAAAATATTTATTCTTAGTTTTTGAAATTTTTGAATTAGGCCTAAGAAATTTATCATTGTTTAATTTATAAATACAGGGTTGATCGAACCTTGGTCGTTGATTTTAATATACTTTTGTTATATTACCATGGTAAACAGACTATTAAGTTTACACCAACAACCTATTATACCGTTTCACAGTGAACAGCTGTTTCATAAAAAATCCTTTCAAGTAGTAGTGTTCTTTTATTTTGGTTTACATTTCGTTGTTGTTTATATACGAAATAGCAACCCTTAAGACCAATGTTAGAAATTGCCATTTCAAAACTCCTATTTACACTAAAAACTATTCTTAATGGGGCTGAGGCTGTTTCTAACTTATGTGTTGCCCAAAATATAAATACAAATTTTAAACCAAATCTACCCGATAGATTTTGAGATAAAATATAAATACATAGCTACAGAGACTCCTGGTATTATAGAATGATAGTTCATCGCTTCAATTATAAATAATAATCAATTTTTAAGAAGTGTAAAACATTTATATGGTAAGAATGAGTTTTTAAATTTAAGAGCCACTTAAAAGAATGCATTTAAAGATTTACTTTTATATATAATAAATAAAGAGTTCATTTTGACAAAGTCATTAAGTTCTTTACAAAAATGTTCAAGCTTTGGTCAGGTTTGGTCGAGTGAAGACCAGACTATGCTCAAGGATACAGACGTTTGGTCGAGGGAAGACCAGACTATGCTCAAGCATACAGACGTTTGGTCGAGGGAAGACCAGACTATGCTCAAGCATACAGACGTTTGGTCGAGGGAAGACCAGACTATGCTCAAGCATACAGACGTTTTCGTTAACCTTACACTTTATTGCTGCTTGGACTGATAGACTTGCATGTTGAACTTACGTTTCGGTAATTTTACTAAAAAATAAATAAGAGCTGCAGTCAAGTTTTTCATTCGTAACCAGTTCATCCAAATGTCTAAGGGCTTTATGAAACACCTCCATGGTGCAAAGTGTGAGTCATTTTAAAAAGTTGTTCCACTTTAATGATTATTCATATTAACTGTATTGTGTTTTTTATCAATGTGGCGTAGTATTAATTTTGAGAATTCAATCTTTGGTTTGATAAATGTTATTTATTATATTCAAAAATTAAAAACAAACGTCTAAAACACAAAAATTATACGTACACTTATACTACAAAGAATGCAGAAGTTTGAAATGAAAGATGAAAAAAGACTAAAAATGCAATGTTACCTTTTTCCATCTTTACATATAGGCTATTTTCCATCAATATTCTATGCAGTGTAAATATATTTTTGAGTGTTGTAGACATTTGTTTTTAATTTCGATTGAAAAAAAACACATGTCATGCTAATAAAAAGAGTGTTTCTTTATTAGATGTGTGAATCTGGCAATAAAGCGATCTCGAAGATTCATACAGAATTATATATTTTGAGATGTAACCAAACAATTCCAATTTAAATGACCATTGGACTCTCTCCGTAGATGGACAAGACTTCTTATACAAACCCTTGGGCTCGTATATTTTCTTCAATTGAACGCTGCAGCCTTATGAACTCTGAAATTAATCATAAATTGAAAAATAAATCACAAATCAACCGTTTAAGATATAAAGTAATCCAAATATATCCTATCATGCTCTGAGTATAAAAATTTGCATATAAGATTAAGTCTGTTCATCAAATTAGAGATTTCTTTTAATTGTTAACGGCATTACCGCTTTTTTATGCTTAAAAATAATGTATATGTAATTGAAATCTAGGTAAATATTGTAAAAGCTGTAAGGCTAAGATTTGCTCATAAAATCGATACTTTATTTTTTTTTCTCTGCGGCATTTAAAAATGGAAGAAAATTCACGTAAATTTGATAACCTCCATTCCTCACCATAAGAGCAGTGTTGATTGCTCATAAACTAAGATATTCACAAAAATTAAGCCTTGTTTTTATTTAGTCAATCAATAAAGTGTTTCGACTTTAATAAACGGTAACCTTTTGTATAAAATTCAAAGTCGGGTATTAAATTGCTTTTCTGCAATTTACCCAATCGTAAACGAAAAGTTACTGAACACAAAAATATTGTTGAACATTACTAAATTTTCATTGAATATCCAAACTAACTCTCTTATCCGTATTTGAACACGTCTTATACCCCATTTTTTTACCACTGTTGACATACACTGTAATTTAATTATTGAAACTCCGTGGAATTTTATTTGTTTGGCATAATTAAAATTAGCATGTTGGAGTATAAGTATGGTTATATTTTAGATTTCAAAGCCACAGTGGCAGTCACACAGTAAACAGTAGTGGTGTAAAATGTAGCAAAATCAGTGTTGACCAAGGTGCAACTCTCAAAGACTTAACTGATCCACGCTAGTCCGCCACAGTGGGCCCTCCCTTCAACGTTGACACAGATCAGGCAAGGCTGCGTTCACATGATTATGACGTTATGAGGTGCCGTGCATTCCTCATCATCGTAGACATCACGGCTCGCGCGGTGTGGACTATACGGTTTGCGAAGGCACCGTGTCGGCCACATCGTAGACATCACGGCTCGCGCGGTGTGGACTATACGGTTTGCGAAGGCACCGTGTCGGCCACATCGTAGACATCACGGCTCGCGCGGTGTGGACTATACGGTTTGCGAAGGCACCGTGTCGGCCACATCGTAGACATCACGGCTCGCGCGGTGTGGACTATACGGTTTGCGAAGGCACCGTGTCGGCCACATCGTAGACATCACGGCTCGCGCGGTGTGGACTATACGGTTTGCGAAGGCACCGTGTCGGCCACATCGTTAAAACAGTTGTAAGTTTAATCTCTTATCGTTGTAAAAGCAGTAAAGGGCTTTGTGTACAGTATAACTTTTAAATAAATAACTGCGTTTATAAATGAGTTGCGATGCTTTATGCATCATTGGTTATATAATTATTTATTTATATTTAATTATTTAAAGTGTTATTTTGTAAGACTGTTTTTAAGGCTCTGCTCTACCTGAGCCGAAATGCTGCCTCGCGGCCTAGGAACTAGCGCTAGGCGAGTTTTATAGCTGCAGAGGTTTACGAGACTTGTGTTTTAAAATTAACTAATTAAGATAGATAATGACTATCATAAAAACAGGATAACGGTTTTATGATCCGTTACTTAGCATTTTATCCAAACAAGGAGTGTAATCACAAATCACATTTTGATTTGTGTGTACGCACTGTTGTAATCTACAGTTAGTGCGTTGATCACAAACGCACAACTGTTTCTAAAATTAGAAAAACGCATATCGTCTTCTGTGTTTAGAATTTTTAAATAACATTTCTAATTTAAATTATATCCGTCTAAAACCATCTGTTTTTCTCGACTTTTAACTGAAGTTATATTAATAACTGTCGTTTTAACTGAAGATTTTATTAAATCATTACAAAAGTGTAACAGAGAAAAATTAGTACCGTTATTCTTATTTAACATGACACCTTGTTGATAGCTCTAGGATGCATTTAACAGAAGGTAACACGATTCTAAAAACCCTTGCATTTGGGAGGCGTGCCAGGGCTCCGGTCTGTAGATACGGGAGTCAATTTTACATGAACAATACGCGCACCTGTATTATGAAATGACGGGAAACGGTAGGGGAAACCTGTCGCTCTTAGCGCACTGAGAGCCTAGGAGAGTGCAACACTACATTTTGGGGATATACGGATTAAATGTGCTGATGTAAGATTACCTAGATAAAACACAATTCTCAGAAGGTCATGGGTCAGTTCCAGCAATATTCTTAAAAACCTGTGGTCATTTACGAATTAACTTCATAAAAATCTGCAAACCCCAGCTCAAATAAAATTTTTCAAACATACAATGAATAGTTTTTAAGTGGGTATATTACAAATGATCATGTGCAGAAGATTTATTAAATGCAGTGCTAGCAATAGACATTATTATTATTATAGAATAAAACTTACCGTCAAGAGTAATTTCTCCATTTGGAAAATGAGTTAAATCAGCATAGGAAACCTTTCCTTCCCCTAGCAAGCGTTTGAAGTCTGCTATTGTTATAACATTTTTGCCATGAGCAATTTCTTTGAAAATCTTCTTCAGTTCTTCGTTTGTCGGGGGTGGTGCCAACATTTCGCAGAATTCTTCCAAGTCAATAACTCCGTCTCCTGTAAGTAATCCTGGACTTAGTTTTAAAGCAATTTTACAAGTCTGTATTTATTTAACTTGAATGTATTCATTTCACCTTGAAAACATAAACACTTAAAAATATAAGTAAATTAATTTTCGTATCACCAATACTCGCAATCACCATCATGTGGTTAGAATAATAAAAATTACTAAATGATACTATAATAATTATTGACCAATTTAAAATCTTCCTTTATGCTGTTGACTACGGTAGATTGTTTATCTTATCTTATATCTTATCTCATACTCTAAAACAAGCAATGTTTGTGTGGGCAAAATTTTCTCTCACATTCTCTCTAAGGATTTTTTATTTTTTGTTGAATATGGGGGTTTTGGCCATGATGAATCGATTGCAGTTGGTCCCATGGCTTGCAAAAATCCAGATTTCGTTCTAGAGGCATTCAAAGTTCCCAATGTTATCCTTATGAAGATTTTTGGTAGATTGAACTGAAAAAACAGTTGGCAGCTAGTAACTGTAGATATAAGCTTAACATATGTGTTGCATATTTAACCTGTGGTTCAACATAAATTTATATAAAAGTGCAAATGTTGGCTTGGCGAGTGAGCGAAGCGAACGAGCACGTTTATAAAGAAAGATGATGAGTGAGCGGAGCGAACGAGCTTTGTCTAAGAAAGGAGAGGGACGCATGATGATTTTACCGAGCATAATCTCGGTCCCCCTGGTACTATTAATAAAAATGATAGAAATAACTTAACTATACTTTTAACTGTTAGTCAGGGAAATATACGAGAAAATAGGGCCCAAACTCGGACAAATTGTACTCTCAAAAATTTGGTCGTTGATGGGTCAAGTGACAAGTAGTTAACGTGGAAAAATAAAATTTACCAAAATCGGACCATGGAAAAGTGGTAAATAACCTCAATATTTAAAATGGCATACATCTGCCATTTAAATGGTTTGGGTGGCTTATGAAGAACCTCACCCTTCTCAGGCTATGTGTGGAATTACATAGACAAATTAAACTTAAAATATCTTAGTTGGGTCGCCAATGCTACATTTTGAGACATTTCATAACATTTTAGTCCTAACGCGGGATGGCCCACCAGGAGTCAGAAGAAAATCCTTAATGTGAGCACAGCTCGACAATTACATCAAATTAGAGGTCTTGTTTGATAGAATACAATGCCGCAAACCCAACCTTAAAAGGACAACCGAGCCTGGAATGGCAGGTGATTAAATTTTGCGGTTAGGCCTACATCATATACTTAACAACAATATTAAAATGTAATAACAACATTTATGCAACATATTAAGGTGTATGGATAGTACTAATAACTTTTCAAAGGGACTTCTGATTATAATGAAATACTGCAAGAAGATGTAGGACCAAATCTTTTTGCCATCCAGTATAACCATATGATTCAACCGGGGTTTATAATTTTTCAAAAGGATTAAATACAAAATTGTTGGCATGTTTTTACTTAAATAAAAAAAAAAAAATAACTGGAACCATTTAAAAAAGATTGAAAAAAACAAACAATTTAGTATTTTCAACTTGTAGCTTGGCAACTGATTACAAAGAAAATACAATAATATGTTTTCCATGTTATTGTAATGGGTAATAAACACAACCATGTAATTCGTTTATTTATTTATATAACTTAATACAATTTCCAAGGTATATTCACTAGGAAGGATTTGACTTTTATTTTACTACAACACCTCCATGGCAAACGTACAAACTTATTCAAACGTTTATGATGAAACAAAAAAAAAAAAAAAAAAGATTCCGCATTCCGATGAAAATTCCCTGAGTATGCAGGTCTTATGCAACAGGAGTATACGTATTATGAATATTCTTTTATTATACCCGGAGAACCTTAAGTTTTTTACTACCTATCTTCGCATAATTTTTTAAATTAACACAGTTCATTTGAGCTCGTTCACTGCGCTCACTCACCTCAAGTTTGTAATATCCTATAGTTTATAATCTTACCTCAGTAGGCCTACTTTAAATGAGAACAGCTGTTTATAATTAGCATTCGTAAAGTAATAATGTCATCATGTTGAGTTATTTTTTACTCAACCATTTAGACGAATATGAAAAGGTTATATATCTACAGTCTGCCGAGTGATTCTGTTGTAATTTTGAAGACAAAGATTTTGTCTTCAAGATTACAACAGAATCACTTGGCAGACTGCAGATATGTCTTCAAGATTACAATAGAATCACTCATCATACTGCAGGTAGGTTCAAGATTACAACACAATAACTTGGCAGACTACAGGTGTGTCTTCAAGATTACAAACATTTTTTATTGTAATAATGTATTAATCACTAAAATGCTGCTTCCATAAAAATAACATGGTAACTTTGAAGACATCTGAGACGGAGCCCTATGAAGTTTGGAAGAATATCTTAAATTTTCAACGTCAAGAGCTTTCAATCAAGTATATAGCTGTAGGAGTTTTGACTTCTGAGAATGCCTAAACAATTTGTATTACATTCGTCATCCACAACCGAACTTTCAAATTTAAAGAAATAGATAGATAATGATCTCAGACGGTCTTGATGACCTTACAATAAAAATCTATTCTTTAATTAATAATAATGATTCAAAATGAAAGTATAGTGCACATAATACGGTTAAGGCTTATTCTGTTTTGTTAAAATTCTAGGCAAAATTTCAAATTGAGTGTGGTAAGAACGAACTCCTGATACTTATATATAAAATGCACATATTTATAATAAATGGCGTAGATCTTGTTTCGTGGTGTCTATTTATCTGAGATCGTTCAAATTTCGAGTTAAAAAAAGTTAATAAAATAAATATATAATATGTAAAAAGGTGAATTTATTTCGTGAAAAGAGCCAAAGAAAATTGACGACTTGAAATGATTTGTTTGTTATCGGCTGATTTCCGAGAAAATAAATAATACATATATTATACTTTTTAATTACGAATAGAAATCTCAACGCCACTCACCATTTAGATCGTATAATTGCATAGCCTTTTCCGCCCCAGCGTCCGACATTTTTTCTTTCCGCACGTCCTTGAAGAATTTTTTGAGGTTTTTT
>JAQYXR010001443.1:0-32835 GCA_030545055.2 Neoaliturus tenellus | reverse complement strand
AGATATACGGCGTGCCGTACAAAAGCAATGAAGATGTATGTCAGATAATGTCAAAGATATCAGAGGTTATAGATTTCCCTTTCAAGCCTGAAATGATTGACAACTATTATAGAATTAAAAGTACTGCAGGAGGCCCCGCTCAAGCGAAAAGCATTGTTGTGCGTTTCTTGCGAAAAATTGATAAGGAAAATTTTATCGCCAAGCGAAGACAGAAGAGGAATGTTAATTCAAGAGATATCGGGTTCATGGAAGGGGAAGCTTCGCCTGTGTACATCAATGAAAGCTTGACTCAAGATAAAAGGAAAATACTGAATGCAGCAAGAGTTTTAAAGCGCGACAAGCAGTACACATTCATCTGGGTAAGAAATGGTCGTGTTTTTCTTCGAAAAAATCAAGGCGACCCAGCTATTGTGGTGAACAGTCTTGAAGACATTGCAAAGTTGTCCTGATGCCATGTTATGGTGGTAGTAATAAGTTTTTGTACATTTAATACTATGTTGGGTGTTTTGATTATGTGTTTTTGTTCTGTTTATTACTGTGTTGAGTACGTATTGTTTGGGGAACCTAAATTCTTTAAGGGGTATTCAATAATGTGTTGTAAGTTGTATACTCATACTAATGATGAGTAGTTCAAACGGTTATCAAGGGGCACTAACTTTGACTGATTTAAAAGATAAATTCAATTGCAAACCAAAGTGTTTAAAGATTGCTCATATAAATGTGGAGAGTATTATTGCTCACAGAGATAATTTTTTACATAATTTTGGCGATAAATTGTTCGATATAATTGCGTTATCTGAGACATTTTTGAAACCAATAGTTCCATCTGTTTCATATGTAATAAATGATTATACATTAATTAGACATGACAGAGAAAACAAGGAAGGTGGAGGTATAGCTATTTACTTAAAAAATCACATTAAATATAAGATTATTGCTTCATCAGAAAGGAATTATTCCAAAAAAACCGAATTTTTAATTGTTGAATTGTGTTTTAATTGGAAGTTGTTGTTCTGTGTTGTTTATAGGCCACCCAAGGCGGGTTTTATTAATGAATTTTATGAAATAGTTGGCAATTTACTACCTTCTTATGATAATGTGGTTATAGTAGGTGATTTTAATATAGATCTTAAGGCCGAAAGATTTTTTCATGAAAAAGTCCAGTTATTAAATTTTATAAATAATATGAGTTTACATATTTTGCCTATGAATGCAACTTATCATAGACCAGATACCGAGTCCCTACTTGACCTAATTATAACAAATGATGAATCAAGAATTATAAAGTTTGGTCAGGTGCCTTTATCAGGAATTTCTTATCATGATATGGTATTTGTTGAGTTAAATTTGAAGAATAAATTGTTGTATGATAAGGGTAAGGTAGTTGTAAGGGATTTTAAAAATATAAAGTTGGATCAATTGAAAAGAGATTGTAATTCTTTAAACTGGGATGATGTTTACGAGAGTATTTCTATAGATGATAAGGTACATATTCTTGAAAATAATTTAAATCGGTTATTTGAAAAACATGTAGTTAAAAGAAATGTGTCTAAGAAGCGAAAACCATGTCCATGGTTAAATGATAGGATAAGAGATATGATGAAGGAAAGAGATAAGATATATAAAAGGTATCTACAAACAAAAGACCGTTTTATTTGGGAGGATTATAGAGTACTTAGAAATAGAGTAAAGACAATTATGCGAGATGCTAGGAATCAGTATTTTTCAAACATATTAAGTTCGAATAAAACAAGTAAAGATTTATGGAATACTTTAAAAAACTATGGTAGCAATAAGGAAATTAAGAGTAATGTAAATCCAGTAGTTGAATTAAATAATCTGAATGATTATTTTTGTGGTATAAATAAAGATATAAACATTAATTTAATTGACCAATATAAAGAGTTAAGAAATAATGTTACTCATGATAGCTTTAGTTTTGTTCAAGTTGATTCTGATGCAATATACAAAGCTTTAATGGATATATCTTCTAATGCAGTAGGGAATGATGGTATTCAAGTTAAGTTTCTGAAGTTAATTTTTGATAGTGTAAAAAATGTATTATGTCATATATTTAATTATTCGCTTTTAAATTATGTGTATCCTAGTCAATGGAAACGTTCTCTGGTTTTACCTTTACCTAAAATTAAACATCCAGCAGAAAACAAGGATTATAGACCAATAAATATTTTATGTGTCCTAGGAAAGTTATTAGACAAGTTAGTTTACCAACAAGTTTGTATATTTTTAAATAATAATGACATTTTATATAAATTTCAGTCTGGATATAGAGCTGCTTAAAGCACACAAACTGCCTTAATTAGGGTTACTGACGATATAAGAGGAGCTATGGATAAAAGGCAATTAACTGTATTAATGTTATTGGATTTTACAAGGGCATTTGATACTGTTAATCATACATTGTTGCTGTCAATTTTAGAATCATATAATTTTAGTTTAGAAGCTGTTAGATGGTTTGAGGCTTATTTGAGTAATAGATATCAAAGGGTTAAAACAGCTGATGGTAATTTTTCTGACTGGAGACTTAATACTGTAGGAGTGCCGCAAGGACCTACATTATCAGCAATGTTGTTCTCTATTTATATCAACAGAATTTGTGATTCAGTTATGTTTTGCAAGACTATGCTGTATGCGGATGATATGCAGTTATACATTCATACTAATGCGGACAATATTAATAATGCTATAGAACAAATAAACACTGACTTATCCACTGTGTATTTATGGTGAAGAGATCATGGTTTAAATTTAAATATTTCCAAGTGTAAACCTATAGTTATCGGATATTCTCGTCTTTTAAACAATTTAAGTTTTGATAATATTATGTCTGTAAAAATTAATAATGAACCACTTAAGTATGAAAATAGTGTTGTTAACTTAGGGTTAAGAATAAGTAATAATTTTATGTGGACGGATCAGACAGATTATATTGTTAGAAGAGTTTACCAATGTATTTATCAGTTTAAATGAATGTGCTTCAAGCCTTCACTAGATATTAAAAAACAATTAATTTCGACATTGTTTTCCCTATTTTTGATTATGCCTGTGCGGCAATGTGCGATTTATCTGTCACCCTTATTAATAAATTGCAACGAGCACAAAATGCTTGTATACGTTATATTTTTATTTAAAATTTGATGATCACGTTACACCTTACTATAAAATGTTAGGTTGGTTAAAAATAAAGAGAGAATAGAGTACAGTGTTTTGTCATAGTGTATAAAGTTTTAAATAAGAAAAAGCCCGAGTATTTATTTGATAAATATGTCACTATGCATAACGTTCATTCAAGACAAACTAGACATGGTAATACCCAACTACAATATCCAATACACCGGACAGTATTTTACACAAATTCGTTCCATGTTAGATCTATTAGATTAATGAATACCCTAGAAAAGAAATTAAAGAAGCCCCAAGTGAAACAACGTTTAAAGAAAGACTTAAAGAAAAGTTAATAAATATATTAATTAGTACACCCATTTGTTGTGTGATTAAATAATATCGTTTGTGATATTTTCAGTATTGTTAATCTTTTATTTTTAGTTTTAATGTTTAGTTTTATAAAATGTGTGTTTAAAAGCCGCAACTCCTATTGTAATTGTATTGTAAATGTTATGCCTGTCCTGAAGGAAGAGCGGACCTATGGTCCGATTCAGGTCAGGAAAATAAATAAAGTTTCAAAGTTTCAAAGTTTCTCTCTCTCTCTCTCTCTCTCTCTCTCTCCTCTCTCTCTCTCTCTCTCTCTCTCTCTCTCTCTCTCTCTCCTCTCTCTCTCCTCTCTCTCTCTCTCTCTCTCTCTCTCTCAGTTGATGTTGATGCAGCCGAAGGGGGAGGTAAGACATTATCTGTGTGGTGCTCTGTTATCTTGCCCCAGTGATAGGGTTTTCCAGCCACTGCAGTAGCAGGTACATTCAGTTTTCATGTTTTATTATGTACAAACTACAATATTAATCATAATTTAACTACAATGGACTGTCAAAAGTGTAAAACTCTATTGAATCAAATACTTCACATTTAACATGCTTTGAATGTAGTGGTAGTTTTCATTTACGATGTATTTCTAATCTGACACAATGTGAGTTTGAATTTTACAAGTCATCGAATAAACCATGGAAATGTTTGGTGTGTGAGGGAAATAAATCTTAAGAGATGACGAGACGCCTGTTACCCCGACAAGTGAAAAACAAAAATCAATGTATAGTCAATCTGAGAATTCGGACTCTGATAAATCAGAAAAAAATGGTGCTAAGAAAAAACAAATATGCGGTGTTTGTAGGAAAGGTTATTCCTTTAATGCACACCGTGCTCAGTGTGTAACGTGTAAAGTTACTTTTCACTTTCGTTGTGTTAGTGTGTCGAAAGAACAGTTTGAAAAAGATAGAAAACTTGGAAATGTAGTACATGTAACCCGATCTAGCCCGATCTTCAATCAATTGCATCGGCGCCTGGTTCTGATGGGGTAAGTAGTGCTGTGATGGAGGTTCTGAGTGAAATGAAATTATTTTCGTAAAGAAGTACAAAAAACAAATCAAGAGTATTTTGAGTCACTCCAAGCGTTCCGTCAAGAGGTTTCTATTAAGAACCAAGAATTTACTGAGTCGTTAATAAATATTCAGAATGGGTTGAAGATTACGGGAAACAAATGAAAGAACTTAATAGTGGAATTGCTAAATTAATGAAAGATTATGAAGAGATAAGACAAGAAATTTGAACTTGAAGAGAACCAATGACAATTTAATCAGACAGGTAAATAGCTTGGAACAATCAGTAAGAGAAAAAACAGTTGAAATTCATGGAATTCCATTTAAAAAGGAGGAAACAATAATTGATATTATCAAGCAAGTATCCAATGCTATACTTTTCGACTTTAAAGAGGAAATGATTGATACTTACTACAGATTACAATCAAGAGAGGCAACTCCCCCTGACCACCTGGGATCATCGTACGCTTCGTAAGAAGAATTGATAAGGATAAATTTATTGAGCTGCGACCGCAAGAAAAGGAACCTAAATACACGTGATATTGGCTTCATGGAGGGCAACGCTGCAGTTGTGTACATCAACGACAGTCTGACCCCCGAGAGGCGCAAGCTGTTCAACGCGGCCAGAGTGTGAAGCGGGATAAAGAGTACACCTTCTTGTGGGTGAAGAACGGTAAAATATTCATGAGGAAAAATCAAGGTGATAGGTTGTTGTTATTTAATCTCAAGATGATCTCGATAATCTGAAATGATGTGAGCTAAGTGGTAGGCTAACAGTATTAGTTTTTGTTTTTTATTATAGTTGTGTGTTTTCTGAATACAATTGTCTTTGTGGTTTTGTAATGTTTATTTTTTGTTTAACTAATCAATTAGAAAGAAATATTTTATGTTTGTGATTCCTAATAACAATATTTTCTATGATAGATTTAAATAGTTCACACTCTCCCTTTGCATCAAATTAAAAGCAGATTCAGTAATTTAAAGAGATGTTTGAAAATTGCTCATATCAATGTGGAAAATTTAATTGTACATAGGGACTCATTTGTTAATACTTTTCAAGATAGTGGGTTTGATATAATAGCCATAACTGAGACATTTTTAAAACCTGAAATTTTATCTTTAGCTTACAATATGTCAGACTATGATTTAATTAGACATGACAGGTTAATAAAGAAGGTGGTGGAGTAGGATTATATATAAAGAAATTATTCACAAGTAGAATTGTGGCAACTTCACAAGCACTTTATTGTAAAAAGCCAGAATATTTGTTTGTAGAAGTATCACATGGATGGAAATTGTTATTTGTGTTGTATATCGACCCCCAAAAGCAGGATACTTATCTGAATTGTTTGATAATGTAGCTAATTTAATACCAATTATGACAACATTTTATTGATGGGTGATTTTAACATTGATCTATGTAGTAACAGAGAATTTACCGTTAAGGTGTATTTAATTAACACGGTAGAACAGTTTAAATTTAAATATTTTACCCCTTTATCCTACTTTTCATCTACCTTCTTCTGACACCCTTCTAGATTTAATGATAGTTAACGATAAGAGAAGAGTCAGAACGTTTGGTCAATCTGCGGTGTCTGGAATTTCGTACCACGATTTAATTTTATTGAAATAGATTTAAGAGTAAAGTTGAAACGAAGTGGTGAGAAAATTATTGTAAGAGATTTTAAAAATATAAAATTAGATGAGCTATTAAATGATTGTTCAAAAAATTCTTGGCAAGATTTATATGATAGTGATTCAATAGATGTTAAAGTAAAAATATTAGTTAATAAATTAATTTCACTGTATGAAAAATATGTGCCGGAAATATATGTTTCTACTAAAAAGAATTCCTGTCCATGGATTAATCAAGATATACGCAAACTAATGAAAGATAGAGATATTTTGTATAAGAGATATGTAAGAACTAAAGATTTGGATGTTTGGAGTGAGTATAAGGTGTTAAGAAATAGAATTAAGCTTATGTTAAGAGATGCAAGAAACAAACATTTTAGAGAGCTGTTTGAAACCAAAAAAGTCTAGTAAAGAGCTGTGGAGAATTTTGAAAATCAGGGTGTTGGAAAGGAACAGAAAAAGCTTGTTGAACCCAATGTTGATTTAAACAATTTGAATACATATTTTTGTGGAATAAATAATGAGATAAATAATGATTTAATAGATTTGTATTGTAATAAAAGAAATTTAGATTTAGATGAAGAAAGGCTTTTCAAGTTTAAAAGAGTAGATGAAGAAATTATTTTAAGGTGTTAAATGATATTTCATCCAATGCAGTAGGAGAAGATGGATTGCAGATGAGATTTCTGAAATTAATTTTTAATGAAATAAAGGTAGTTTTGTGTCACGTATTTAATTTTTCATTAGTTAATAGTGTTTATCCTTCTGATTGGAAGAAATCAATAATAATACCACTACCAAAAATACCTAACCATATGAGTGTAAACATTACAGACCTATAAATATATTATGTGTATTGGCCAAAACATTAGACAAGTTAGTCTATCTACAAATAAGTGAATATATAGAAACTAATAATATTTTATATAAGTATCAATCTGGTTATAGGTCTAGGTTTTCTACTCAAACAGCTCTAATAAGAATAACCGATGATATTAGGTCAGCAATGGACAAAAGACGTGTAACTTTATTGATGCTTTTAGATTTTAGCCGTGCCTTTGATTGCATCAATCATGATTTGTTAATTGCGATTTTGAAATCTTACAATTTAAATTTAGGTGTAGTTAAATGGTTCAGTTCGTATTTGAGTAATAGGGTTCAAAGAATTAGGACTGCTGGTGGGTTGGTGTCCGAATGGATGCATAACTCACTAGGTGTTCCACAAGGATCAACATTATCAGCTTTACTTTTTTCACTTTATGTTAATAGAATAAGTGATTGTATAAAACATAGTAAAATCAATATTATACGCAGATGATATGCAGTTATACTTAAGTTCCGACGTAACTAGACTTGATCATACTGTATCATTAATGAATGAGGACTTATCAAGTTTATATTTGTGGTGCAGAGATCATGGCTTGAATTTAAATATTTCAAAATGTAAGCCCATGTTTTTTTTTTTTTTTTTTTTTATTTTTTTTTTTTTGAGGGAGAGGCGGAAAAATGCATTACGCACACAGGTGGCCAGCCTGTAGTGTGGGGTTCCTATAAAAAACGGGTTTACCCACTAAAAAACCTCCTCTACTCTTTAGGAATCTAACCTGGAATTGTTTATCACATTACGTCAGGCTAGGCCTAAATTTGGCTTACACCCGTGGGGCTCGCTCCTTATCCAGCCGCTCGATCAAGGGATCTGGGCCACTTCGCGGTCCAGATCGGTTTTCTTTTCCAGGAGGATGCCCCGGACGAACTGTGACAAACAATCCCAGTTGCCCTCATCCTCCAAAATCTTTTGGCAGACCGAGTCCACCGAAAATGCACCAAAGATTTGTGTGGTCTCCAGGCGGGGCCCTTCCCAACGGGGACAGCGGAAGAATGTGTGTTCCGCATCGTCGGGAACACCCGGGCAATAAATGCAGTTCGGTCGTACCTGAACCGGTCTTTCCCATCCGGTTCAGGTACGACCGAAAATAGCCGTGACCTGTCAAAAATTGGGTCAGGTAGTAGTCCACCTCCCCATGCCGCCGTTCCACCCATGGTTGGACATGCTTGATAAGTCGCGCAGTCCATCGTCCTCGGGTGTCGTGCTCCCAGCTGTGTTGCCACTGCTGGAAGGTTCGGGAGCGCTCTTCTGTTCTTGCCGTGTCCTTGCCGATCTCGCCTTGTCTCTGATAAATCGCTTTCCTCTCCCCTGCCAAGAGCTTGACAGGGATGACTCCGGCGACCACCAGGACGGCAGGCTCGGACACTGTCCGGTAGGCGGAACACACCCTGAGCGCAGCTTGACGCTGAACCCGGGCGAGTCGCAACCTGTTGTTAGCAACATCTAGGATGTTACAAAATGTAGATTTAGATAATATTCAACCAACCGTAATATGTGGCCAATCCTTGAATTATGAAAACTCTGTCACAAACTTGGCTCTTAGATTAACTAAAAATTTATCTTGGACTGATCAAGTTGATTATATACATAAGAAAGTATACCAGTGTTTATACCAATTTAAAAGACTTTGTTTTAACCCTCCAGAACATGTAAAAAAACACCTTGTTGTGTCTTTAATATTTCCTTATTTTGACTATGCCAATGTAGCATATTGTGATCTAAATGACGAATTAACGAACAAACTACAAAAAGCCCAGAACTCTTGTGTGCGATATATTTTTAATCTAAGACTAGAGGAACATGTTACGCCATATTTTGCAAGGTTGAAATGGCTTAAAATTAGAGAAAGGAGAGAATTAAATATACTGTCTTTAACATATAAAATATTAAAATACCAAAAGCCTGAATATTTGTTTGATGATTATACATATTTAGGTAATGCAGTTAAGATCCACGAGATTTGGAGAGCAAATATTGAGATTTCCTGTGCATAGAACAGTAATATATACAAAATCATTTCACATCATGTCAATTAGGCTTATGAATTCTTTAGAAAGACCTATAAAAGTAATAGCTAATTATGGACTGTTTGTTAGAAAAGTAAAAGAGTTATTGTTAAAAAGATATGAGTCTTAAGTGTTACTGTTTTGTAATTTAATTACATAAATAAATAGTGCAAATAAGTATATATAATTTCCAGTGTAATTTTATTTGTTAAGTTTAAATTTGGAAAGTTGTAATTAAAATTAATTCTGATTTTGATTTTTATATTACAAACCACATTATTAAACGAAGTTTTATATAGTGCAAACCCTTTATATGTTTATATGTTTCGTTTACATGTAGTTAACCTACCATGACAAAAAAATGTACATAAAAATGTATATTTTATGTTTATTTTTAATTTTATGTATTTTCATTGTGTAAATAGTTATTATGTGTTAATTTAATTTTAAGTATGAGTTAAGAACCTCAACTCTGTAAAGCTAATGTAAATGTAAAATTTTTGTGCCTGTCTTAGGGGAAGAGTGGACCTTCTGTCCTATCTAAGGCAGGTTAAATAAACACATTGTCAAATTGTCAAATTGTCTCTCTCTCTCTCTCTCTCTCTCTCTCTCTCTCTCTCTCTCTCTCTCTCTCTCTCTCTCTCTCTCTCTCTCTCTCTCTCTCTCTCTCTCTCTCTCTTTTGAATACAGGATTGTTTTTAAGTAGCCGAATGTAGTCATTTTGCTAATAGCTTTAGTTTTATAACTGTTAGTCATAACAGTAAACCTTATTCATGCAATGTGTGAAGAATGTTCATTACTTTATTTTGTAAATGACATATTGTGATAAAAACATGGTGTTGTAATTATAAGCAAAACACAAACAAATTAAAAACTTTCAATGTTTTTTGGGATAAAACATGAAACACGAGGAATATATTGAGGCAAACTTTAAATTCGGATTAGGCACCCATCAAAAATAAAAACAAAATGAAAGAAAAACTCCAAACAAAAATGTTTTACTTGAAGTAACGATTGCTTCAAAATTTAAAACAAATGAATTTTTTTTAATTTCTATGCCATTTTAAAATTTATCTCCTATTACTTTCATTATTTTCATTCTTTTAATTTTTAATTTTTATTTTATTAATTTCTCTAATATTAAAAAATACTAATTCAGTGGGAGTGTTGACTTAACCACTGAAGGGCAAACTTGGTCCTCTCCGAGCTTTGTGTTAAATGAAGAAAGTAATCAAGGATTTTTTTATCCTTTTCTAAAAATTATAGCAAACAGATGAGTTTGTAAACCATTTTGATAATTATTAATTGATTATTATTTATTTTAACTTTAGCTTAATATTACTATGCACAACTTTAACAAAACTATTGATGGACATAGATGAAATAAAATTTATAATTGGCCAATTAGGTATATTTTATAGTAATAGTTAATATTGTAAAGTATTAGGTAAGTTTATACAGTTGAAATATGTCACTTTCCATACTAGGAAAAAATTACAACACAAGCTACAATAATTATATCTAAAGTAGTGTTTGGTTAAAAATTTAAACAGATAATAATAAATTTTGTTAAAATCATGTTTAAACTCTATAACTTGAGGGTCTGTAATTTATTGTGTAAATTATGTAAATGAGCATCCATTATGTAAATGCTCAAGTAGTTCTTACAATACAATTATTTTTCCAAATAATTAATGTTTGCCATATCATACATAATACTTCACCAAACAGATATTATTGTAAAACATGTTCAATATTTATGTAGTTTGCTATTCGATTTTTCTTATTATGTATGCATGTTGGTTGCTTTATTAACCAAGCCTAATTTAAAAATGATTTTATTATATTTCAATTATTTATTGCCACTTATTGTAACAATAAATATGTTATCATATTTATATATATTTCATATATTTTAAAAACATGTATTTTAGCCAAATATTAATATACAATTTCAATTCATACTTACGTTTCCAATTTTAAAATCTAATTAGTTGCTAAAATTAATTGATTACAATTTTGTTGGAAATTGATCATTTTGGTTTTATTGTCTTTGTTTGCTTGTTTTATCTGGTCTGCTTTTTGGCAGATGTTGGTTATTTCAACATAAATGAAGTTGAAAAAATTTGTAGTACTAAATTTTAAAGTTAGATAAGTTTAAAAAATTTTGAAGGTAAATAGTTATAATTAGTTGAACATGGTTTTTTTTTAATTTTATTGTTTTTATTTTTATTTTATATACATCTAGGTCCGAAACATTTTATAACATTTTGAAGGAGGGTTCCGCACCTTCGTATTGTTATAGTACAATCTAACGTCGATCTGTTGTAAGAGAGAATCATTAATTTATAATATCCCAATGACAAATGACAATTGGGTTGGGCAGAGAGAAAAAAGAGAAAGATTAAATAAGTCTTAAATTTGACTGCTCAATTTGAATCCCTTTTAAAAAGGGGGTGTTTCATAAGAAATTTCAATGTTGGTCACCATATTGGAAAATAGCGACCAAATTTCAAAATCTGAGGTCTTATTTTTAATAGTCTCTAAAAAGTAGGTAAGGTAACCAATTGAAAGTTTTATGTAACTTTCTAGTTTACGAGATACCAAAGGTGGACACCTCTTGACTTGATCATCCGGTATTAAATCTGTTTTGAGGGCTAATACTTAGAGATACTGCAAAATGTTCTGAAATTATAAATCCCGAATAAAAATTATGGCGTATACACACTGATTACCTACTTAACATAAATATTTTAAATTCTCAAACGTATGACACATACCATTCGAGACATATTTTACAAGCAGCTTATGGAACTCACGGAAAATGCTAAGCATGCATGACATGATGGAATAGTAAAAACAAAATTAAAAAATCAGAATAGTATTAAATTTTTTAAATCTTTGTAAAGATGAGGTATTTTAAAGTTAATTTTTACGCAATACCTGTTATATAATTTAATGAAAATCGTGTATTCCACATTTTAAACTTTTATATGCCACATGAAATTTGATGAACGCTGTAAATTAATCACGAGTTGTCTTAGTTATAAATGAAATTTTGAACTTAAAAAATACTCAGATTCTACTTTGAGTAACAAATTAAACCACACTGGCATAAGCGATTGCTGAGATATGAAAATCAAAGTTTATTGTAATTTGTTATTAAATACTAAATATATATTGAAATTTTATATTTATATCAGAACTGCGAATTGAATAAAGAGAACGTAATAAAACAAACCAGATTGATTGTGTTTTTATTCATTTATTTATTTATTCCAGTCTTTGATATTAAATACTAGGTGACCCGTAAAAGATCAAATAATCTTTATTTGTAATTATTTAAAATTATTTTGTATATATTATTATGTATTAGCCAAATTTTATTTTTACACTCATAAAAAATTTCAATTATATATAAGATAATATAAAATTTTACTGCCTAAAAATCTTTGTTCCAATTTATGATGTCAGATTTAAATGTTAAAGCTATACTGGACTGATATTTGGATGTATCACACAAAGTATTCACATGTAAAAACCAAATTTGAGACAAAGTATAACCGACGTTATAAACTTATTTTGGTTAATAAAACCAACATCTTCCTATCATGATAAAATACATCAAATACATGGATTTACAATGAAGTACAATAATTAATAAATTATAGAAGACGAGGTGGCCCTTGCGCAAATTGCGCATTTTATGATTTTGTATGAGTGAAACTCACCTACAGTACGTGAATGTTGATTATGAAGTGACAGAGATCTATTTTTGTTTACTATATGGCTTTTAAAATTCACCTGAAGGTAATCAGCTGTTAAATTACAATTTACATTAAAGAGCTTGCAATAAAAGTTTTTTTTTGCATTTTAAAGCGCCCTCTAGAAATAAATCAAAGGCGAGGGGGGCAAAGCCCGAAACAATATGACCTTTTTAATTACGATTCGTCACTCCGGTGTATCCTAAGCTTTAAAATGACAGCTAAGTCTTAAAAATTGGTTCAGTAGGTCGAGAGAAAAAGGGACGTAACAGACGAAACCCTTAAAGAAATAAGAATATAGATCGAAATAAAACATAGGATTAATCTTAAGGAAATCTTGTTACAACACATATTTGATGTTTTGAACTTTCTCTTGAGTGTACTTTCTCCGTAACTGTTCAACTCAAAGTTTTCTTTCTTCTAGAGACTATTTTGAGTTATTTTAAAAGTATTTTTTATCGTATAGAAAATTTCAACAGAGTTTTCGTTTAGAGTTTTTGTAATACCAACTATTAAAATATAATGTGGATGGCATACAAATGAGGTCTCAGTTAATGGAAATGCAAGGAAAAATTTGCAAATGCGTTCTTATTGTTTATTTATTTGGTCAATTGTTTATTAATCCATGGTAAATGGAATTTTTCATTCGTTTTCTCTTAACTAAGACAACTAAGACTAAGTAAATAATGCATTTTTAAGGACAACAATATTGATGCAGGGTATGCAATACAATTAATACTATTAAAATTCAACAACTGATACTATAGGTGTATCAAAAAATCATCCGATTTCATAGGTTTATAATTTTAAAACTAATGATCAAATGTACATGGGGTTATTTTATACTAAAAGATAAATAATATAGTTCTATACACATCATTTACAGATACTCAATATGGCCCCCTTTAGATGCACAGCACATGTCTAGGAAATACTCAAGTTGGTCCCACAGCTTAGCTAGCATGTTTTCGGGGGTGGATTTGATGGCTTCCCTGAAGGTGTTCTGCAGTTCGACCAATGATGTTAGAAGTGTACAGATATAAACAGTGTCTTTTTCAAACCCACACAAAAATAAATCTTTTTTTTTTCTTTTCGTTTGCGTTTTCCTCTACGAGGTAACCTCGTATTGGCTCCCCCTACCCTCACGGGTAGTCCGTACCTGGCGTTAGCCTCAACCGGACCAGTCTTGCGACCAAGGGAGTTATGGAACATTAGTCCCAAATCACATTGAGGCGGATTAGACCCCCACAAAACCCGGAATTCACTAGGCCTGTGGTACTCAGCCGGCGGTGACCCAAAATGACCATCCGCTGTGAGTGACAGTGGCACCACTACCCATGGTACTTCTCAGCTTTCGTATGTGAGCAACGCCCCCAGATAAGGCTGGAGGGCCCCCCACAGCCGAAGCTGTGTGCCGAGCATACCGACAACCTCTGCCCCCTCGATTCCAACCCAATATCCGGACTGGCCGAAGCCAGGGGCTTGAGCCGGATCCCGAGGTCCCCATTTTAGGTTTTACTTGGGTCATGGGTGGATCCCAAGCGGAATAACTAGGTCACTGGAAACCCGCACGCCAAAGGCGCCGGCTGCACTGCAACCGTACCCGAAAGGCACGGAAGCCCCAGATCCCCGACATCCTGACTCATTCCCTCCCTTTTGGGGGGAGGCTGGAGTGAGACACCAGTAAGCGCGCGATTGACACAAGGCCACCTCCGCCAGGGCTCGGAACAGCCGAAGCTGCCCTACTTCAGTTGATAAAGGGAGCCACGCCCGTTACCCAACTCAGTGCTTCGAGCTGGGATTGGGTAGTGGACATCCCAGTTCTAGGGGTGCAGGCCCTGAAGTACAACATACACCCCAACAAACAAAAATAAATCAGTGAAATAGTTTTTAAATGGTAGGCTTCATCAAAGATGGTTCGGAAATACAGGACCTAGCGATTCCATGTTAATCACTGGCCGCCAGGGTCACCAGACCTTACTGTTTGTGATTCCTTTTTGTATGGGTTTGTAAAATACACTGTTTATGTACCTCCCAATTTAACAACATTGATTGAACTGAAGAATCAAATTAGAGCAACCATCAAATCCATCACTCATATCATAAAGGCTAAGGTCTAAGACAAATTTGAGTAAACTTGTGCTTTGCACCTAAAGGGGGCCATATTGAGCACCTTTAAATGGCATTCTTTAGTATAAAAATAACCCTATGTCCATATGATTATTACTTTTGAAATTATAAGACTATAAAATCGGATGATTCTTTTTGATACACCCATAAATAAAAAAAAAGACAAATCACATATTTAGTTTATTTAGAGACTGCTGAGAATCTCTGTATATCAGCAACAATAATGAGTGATTTTTTATTACACAGGATGAAAATTCTCTTCACGAGCCATACGTGGAAGTAAGTCACTTTAGAGAGAGAAGAATGGACAGCTTCCTTGTGGTTTTGGGGGACGTCCTTATGGTGGACATTGCAGTGGTCGACTCAAGTCAAGGTAAAGGTAACTTATAATGTCTTTTAGTTACCCCTAGTCAGCTATTATATTTTCAATCGAAACCTATGTCTTGTTAAAAATTAACCGTTCTAAAGTAAACTGCTTTAAAAACTACTGTTACTAATAATATTACAAAACTGATACACAATATGGTCCAGATCGATTTTCTTTTCCAGGAGAATGCCCCGGACGAACTGTAATAATTAATCCCAGTTGCCTACATCTTCCAAGACCTTTTGGCAGACCGAGTCCAAAGATAATGCACAAAACATTTGTGTGGCCTCCAGGCGGGGCCCTTCCCAGCGGGAAGAGCAGAAGAAGGTATGCTCCTCATCGTCAGGAACGCCCGGGCAATAAATGCAGTCCGGTGAACCGGTCTTGCCCCTCGCGTACAGGTACCGACAATAGCCGTGACCTATCAGGAATTGAGTCAGGTAGTAGTCCACCTCTCCATGCCGCCGTTCCACCCATGGTGGACCTGTTCGATGAGTCGCTCAGTCCATCGTACTTGGGTGTCCTGCTCCCAGCTGTGTTGACACTGCTGAAAGGTTTGGGAGCGCTCTTCTGTTCTTGCCATGTCCTTGCCAATCTCACCTTGTCTCTGATAAATCGCCTTCCTCTCTCCTGCCAAGAGCTTGACAGGGATGACTCCGGTGACCACCAGGACGGCAGGCTCAGACACTGTTCGGTAGGCGGAACATACCATGAGCGCCGCTTAACGCTGAACCAGGGCGAGTCGCAACCTGTATAACTCTTTATCTAGAGCGTCTGCCCACACCTCTGCTCCAAAAAGAAGCATGAACTGGACCGCAGACATCAATAGACCTTTTCTGCTGGATCGGGGGCACCCGAAATTGGTTATCAGCATACTAAGGTAAGTAGCGGGGTTGTCCACCTTACGGAAGATCTGATCCCTCCAGCTTAACTTGCATAACCGCGAGGTGTTTGACAGTACGGGCTGATTGGACCTTCCGGCTCGGAACGGGACGACGGTGTCGATCCTCTTCTTCGTGTGTCTTTCACTTTGAGTGTGAAGTGATGTAAGTGTAAGAATAGAACACAGTAGTTTCGTTTTGGTTTCGTTTATCTGTGTCCGATAACCGATTTATTGCATAGGTATAGTTCTATTTAATTATAATATTGTTGTTGTTCTTGGTTATGGTAGAGTCCCCTAACTGTGAGTATATCTCGGCAATAAACGTCTTACATATCCTTGGTAATTAAAACGAGATATTTGAATAAATTATTTAGTTTAAACTTCCTCTGGCGCTTTAGTTTGATTGTGAACATTTAATTAGTTTCTCACGTGTAAGTTTCATAACCACAGCCGATGCACGTTCATACACGTCTGATGAGCACGTGTGGTGAGCAGTAGGGTGCCTTGTAACCTACGCTGGTGAAGTTCAATATTTTAACTTTTATTTATCTTTTTTATTTGCCTATTCTATGAAATCTAGCAGAGGGAGTTTAAAATCAGTGTTAACATGAGAGGTACAATTTTTAATTCTAGACTATTGGAGATTCACCTAAGAAGTGATAAACGATGGATTCTTTTCTTATGACTAACCGAACCATTAAAACGATCAACTATGGGATACTCGACCCCTGCAATTATACCGGCAACCCAGCTGAGCTATTCCTAGAGACTTGTTTTAACACATGAATGGATTCTCTAAGTTTTCTGAACCCTGAGCAACAATTACTATTTTCATTAGCTATAAATTCAAGTCACAACCATATTGCACAGTATGGTTGAGCACTTCTAACCGTCAGACTGCCCCATGTCACCTGTTGCAATGCAGGGTCTGGCCTCTGCACCTGCTCTTCCTGATCAGGGATTGAAGTGGCAGAATTCTGGAACATACTAAAGTAGACCATCGGTAGTTTAAGGGAAACAAACCATCCCTTGCAATAATACAACAGTGTCACTTCCAGTCGCTCATGGTAATATTTTTTAGTTGGCACGATTGCTAAGGGGGTTTGCACTCTGGTACTTTCGTTGCCTTTCGTTTATTTCGTACTTTTATTGATTTAAGTCGCGAGGGTTACAAATCTTTTTAATTAACCGTTGTCATCACGTAACGGTATTATTAAAAAACAAAAATTTAAAACTAATAATTTATCTTGTAAAAATTTATAAAAATTAACATCGAAAATTAAATAAATATATTTTATGAATTAAATTAATTGTTTTATTATGAATGAAGTTAAAGGACAAAGGTAAATCTCGCCCCCCAGAGAAATGGAAGAAACTTGGAAGAAACTTCGGTTTAATATAAAGTTGATGTTGACTGAAGATCAACGTACGACAAGAAGTTGACAACCCATTCCTGGAATTATGAATATCCACTGTAGATTATAACTAGTTTAAAGATATTAGTTTATTATGAATTATAAGTTATTTTATCTATTTTATACACCTGGTTATATGATGATCCTGGGAATTAGTAATGTTTAATTATCATTCTAAGTGTTATTTCTAAATTTTACCACGATAAGCCCTTATTAAAAGATAATACAAAATATTAATGTAGATATTATTATTTTATATGCACCTAGTTTTACAAAAAGTAGCTTAACTGGAGTGTTATTTAATTGGTTATAAATTTGCGTTTAAATGAGATAATACAGTTCGCCAAAGCTTGTGGCTAAACTTTCACCAAAGATTTTAGATTATTCGGAGCTCATAAGCTTCAGTGATACAATATTAAGGTATAGAATGGTTTAGTTACAAAAAAGGAGTACTGTTCAGGTATAACGGAATTACTTTTGTGTTTCAATGTAAGCCGATTAAAAAATGTATTTCCAGAGATATTTAACAAAGCACTGTTCCCGAACGGGCTCCGTTATAAAGTAAGCTCTATCCCCTTTTTGTCATAAGGGTTTACAAGCAGATTACATGGGATTACTTCTAAACTGGGATTTCCAGTTATAGCAGAATCAAATCATACGCGTTGTCAACTAATAGGTGAGTGACGACAAGCTGACCCTCGCCTTGAGCAAGACAGAGTTTGTGGTCCTCACGAAGAAGTGGATAGACACCATTGTTCCATTGAACGTGGAAATCAGGTGGTCTGCTACAGGCCATGCTAGTTGTCATGTTTTTTATGGTTATGTTGGAAAAGAAACTCACCCTTGGGGGGGTTAGATTTTTCGCATTGTGGAAAGGACTGCTAAAAGCTTTGCCCATCTCAATAAGCTAATTGCTAATGTGGAGGTTCCTGGTTGAGTAGAAGAAAACTGATGATGTCCACAGTCTCGTCCGTACTCCTGAATGACATCGAAGTGTGATCAGATTCTGTCTAAAGAAGTAAAACGGATGAGGCTTGCATCAAGCAGTACTCAGGATTGCATCCACATATTGCACAGTGGATATCCGCGCCGACATTCCTGGTAATTGTTTAAGTTATCTCTGTCCATCTCTTACCACAGGAGAGGAGTTAAACACGTTCGGTCTATTAGAGACATGTTTCTTTGGCAAGACCTGGCAAGAACACAGGAACGTCAGCCGAGCTACCACATATGACAGGAGAGCTGGGAGCTAGAGAGTTGTGGTCGATGAACTGCGAGACTCATCACCCATTTCCAACCATGGAATGGTGTGGTGACCTACTTTCTGACCTAATTCTTGTTGGTCAGAATTAATCGTCAGACACAATTGCACAGGATGGCAAAGGACGGTTCAACAGACTGTATTTTTTGCCCGGGTTTTTCCAACAACGAGAAACACACATTTTCCGTTGTCCAGGCTATGAATAGCCACATCTTGGAATGTTTTCGGTGGGCCCGCTCTGCATGGAAAGGATGAGGACATATCTTGACTTACATTTCATACAGAAACTGCTGAGATCCAATAATACCGATTTATGTAGGGTTTGCTATCTAGATCTTTTCAAACATGAACTACTGTATTTGGAGTAAGCACTAAATGGTGAAAGCAAAAGTAGACTAGGATTTAATTTGATAAGTGATCGCAGACTAGTGTTGCAAATGAGACATTACGTTTTTAGTCGGTAGTCTACTAAATTTAGACGTGTTAGCCCAACACCACAGGTTATATGTCCATAAAAACATAATTTCTTGTCTTATCAAAATAACAAAGGTTTTTTTTAGTTTTTTAATACGTAGGAATCTTTCGGTTGGATTGATTTTTAACCTATTTATAAATTTATCACGCAACCCATTCTCAAGTCAATTTACTCAAAATTGTGGGATAGATTATGTAATGTGGTCGACCGTGACAGAAACTCATGAGTGAAGTGGATTGAATATTTTAGCTAGATGTTAATGTGTGGCAAATATTAAAACAGTCACTGTTCAACGTGACTCACTCCGTTTAATACGCTTTTATTTGAGATAATAAAAAATAAATGAAAATGACCATGAAAGCTTTATTGTCATTTGTTATAAAAAATATTAGTAATGATAAAAAAATAAAAATAAAACTATTACATATATACTGCCATTTTAAAACATTTTGATAGTTAGTTATCTTATAAAATGCTCCTTAATGCAATGGAAAAAAAATACTGCTAAGTTAAAATTTCAAACAGTTTAAATGAAAGTACTGGCGTTTAGTTGATAAAGTATCGATCTATTATTGTCAGTTTCAGTTTTTCTTTGCAACAGATCTAAAGATTTTGTGTGGATTGTACAGTGCTAAAAATGTATTCCTTGTTTGTAACAAACCCTGCCTTCTGTATAATTACTCTAAAATAAAAATATAATACATAGAAAAAGAGCATAGCGTAGAATTAGAAAAATCCATTAAAACTTCATTTATCTGATGTTAAATTATCTATTTCAATGATAATGAATTGTTTCTAATTTTTAAGGAAACGTGGGTCAGAACATTAATTTTGAAGACATTAACTATCATAGAATTGTTTAAACATATTTAAACATTCATATATACCAAATTCGTTATTTTTTTAATCGATCCTTTTGTTAAAATAACATAATCAATTAAATGTATATTTTTAATTACAAAAGAAAAAAATGTTGCTTTTTTAACGGAGGCCTTTGAACTGTGGATTTGAATAATTGTTGCTATGCCTTGTTCTCTTTATTCCCTAATTTATTGCAAAAAGGAATTTCCTAATTTATTTGTAAAAAGGTGTAAACCGTAAATAAATAAATAAATAAAAGCACCTTTGAAACAACAACTATTAAAATTCTGATCTGAAAAGGTAAGAAAGCCTTTATTGAATTTTATAAATATTCAGATAACATGTTTTCTATTTGTTAATGAAAATGAACCAAACTCAATTTCAACACGAATAATCAGTCAACTTAATTTGTGTCTTTTAGATTATTTATATACATTTTATTATTTACACATTTATTGTTATTATTGTTTACCTATTAAATCATATTTGAATGTAAATTATTTGTATTGGGAGATAAATATGTTGTTCATAATGATATGTATTTTTATGGTTTGTTTTACAATGAGCCTTGACGAAGTTCAAAAATGTCTTAAACATGATCAAGTTAGTCCAGTAAAATTATCAACTTTAATAAAATATATAAATAATAAAGGGTACTAATGTATTTCATTGTATTAATTACGGTTTTACCAAATTCAAATGCTGCACCAAATCTGTGATTGAACGAACATTTTTTCTTCTCCCTAGTGTAGAAATTTATATCACCTACCAACAATGATGGCGATTGAAGATGGATATGCTTTTAAATTCAATGTGCTTATAAATAAATACAGGAATTTTCAACTTGCACTACTGAAAGTCTTCTAGATTACTAAACGCTTTAAACATCAAACTTGAGTTGAAATAAGTACGTTTTGTTTACCATATTGTATGGGATCAAATGCAGACTTTAACGTTTAAATCAAAACGTGATATGAAAAACCAACAGATTTCCAAAGGGTTTGATAGGAAAGCATACGTTGTTTGGTTCAAACTAGACAAGGCCCATCACATTAATTTCCCCTCAATTATTCCCAATCATCTTCTCTTTTTAATCCCTTGCTTTATCTTATAATATTTTTCCCCCTCTCATTCTTTATTTTCTTTCTTTCATTTCATATATATATATATATTGATTCTCAATAAAGTTATCTTCACCCTGTATTTATAATTTAATTATTTTTCAATCATATGTTTTATATTACACATGTTATTTTTTAATAAAAATCTAATTGTTCCCAAAATCAATTTCCAAGAAAATGAATGTGAGATCAAAAAGTGAATTATTAACTTTGTAAGTGAACAATTATGAAGTTCAAGATGAGTGAATTAATGGACACAAAATGAGACATGAATATGGACATTAAATGAAGATTACTAAAGAAAATGCAAGTTGAAAGGTTGGTGAATTCTCTGTTACATTAGTGTCACGAATAATCAGTTTTGGCCTAGAACTTAAATGTTATTAAATGTTGTATTAATATTAATTGTTATTGATCTCACATTATAACTTTTTCTACTCTACTTATTTTCAATTTTTCAAGGTTTTCCAGAGCCTAAAATATCTGGATGGTCCACTACAATCGAAGGAAAAATATATTTTACTTTTAGTTTAAAACCCTACATAAAGTTTTGGTCCTGATCGAGCCGTATGTTAATTTCAGTCCCATGGCTATTTCTCTCATGTTATTTTACCAACCCTCTCATGTTATGTTGTCTTACCAACCTTACCTCAATAACTATGTACTTTCCCAAACCCATTAATTATGTCCTACTTTTCACTTAGTATACCACTCATCTTTTATGCTCCTCTTTTATGTGTTTACGTGTCTGGCCTTTGTCTAGCTCACACATCATACTCCTAACTGCCCTTTACTCATAAGATTCAAGACTTAATCATGGCGCCACCTAAAACAGCAGAATTTCGCATAGAAACCTACCAACGTTTAACGTCTGTCACCAAAGCACGACTAATTTCCATTAAAAAATCAGTCGATGACATCATTGAACAGGCTACTCCTTTAACCAAAATACAGGAAAAGACCTTGTCGGCTTACCTCTCAGAAGCAAATACGGAAAAACATGATTTTGAAGGTAACTTTAAACGTATTCTGCATGGTATTTCGGACCAAACAATTGATATTGAGCCACTAATCTCCGACAAAAATGAAATACATGAACTTTACATTCATATTTCTAGTTACATTGAGTCTTTGATTTCAGCGAACGATTCTTCAACCGATCGCGAGGAACTTAATGAAGTTTCTAACAAATCCACATTGATTGATGGACAAGTCAGGTTACCAAAAATTAACTTGCCCAAATTCAACGGTGATCTTGCTACTTGGTCGTCATTCATTAACCTTTATGATACGACCATACATAATAACAGTGCCCTTTCAAACGTTGTACGTTTCCAGTACCTATTAGGCTTGCTTGACAACGAACCTCTAAACCTCGTACGCAGTCTCAGTATCACCTCTGATAACTACATCATCGCGTACAACCTACTACGCGAAAGGTATCATAATGAAAGGCGACTCCAACTTTTACATATCAATAAACTATTAGATCTTCCTAATGTGTCTGCGTCAAACATCAACGGGGTTAGACAATTCGTCAATAGTTTCAACGAAAACACTCAAGCTCTTCAAGCCTTAAATTATGACATCCAAAACTCAAATCTCTTACTTTCCGTAGTGAACTGAGAAAATTTGGATCTCAAACTTAGCCAGAAACTCGAATCCGTTCGCAACCCTACGGATGTTTCCGACCATTCGCTACCTACATCACAGCAAATAATTTCATTTCTCAATAAAGAGTGCAATAATTTGGAAGATGCTATGCTATCCCAAAAAATGCGGTTTACTGCTGATCAAAATAAGCTTAATAACACTAAAGTATCTAACCAACAAGTTTCGGTCAAGAAAAATGTCGCTATGACAGTCACACAATCTTCACGTAATAGCAGTAATTTCACCCAGTCTGTTCCTTGCTTTGTATGTAACCAGTTAGGTCACAAAGTATACGTGTGCTCCTCATTTCTAGCTCAGTCACCAAACGAACGATTTAAATTAGTGAAACAAACGCAACGATGTGTTTCGTGTCTTGGATTACACTCTACCAAAGCATGTAAGTCTAAGTATTCATGTAAAAAATGTGGTAACCAATGGCATCACACTTTGTTACATTTTGACCATGATAGGACAGATCAAGTTGTTCTTCCACCATCGAATGTAACAAAACAAACAAACAACCCCTCAACTAAGCCTGCTCAGTCCACACCAAACACATCTGTGTCCCTAGTTTCAAACAATCAATCAAAGTCAAACACTACCGTATTGCTAGGTACATTACTAGTTCAAATCACATCCTCAAGTGGTGAACCACATGTATTTAGAGCTCTCATTGATTCTGGCAGTATGTGCAATTTAATTAAAGAACGCGCTGCTATGCTTTTGAATTTGAAACGAACTAAGTCAACAGTTCAACTCTCCGGAATCGACCAACATGTCACTCAAAATAAAGGACAGATTTTCATTGATCTTAAAACTTTGTCTGGGAATACTGTAATAGAAGCTCAGCCTGCGCTAATTCTCGATCGATTGACAATCGATCTTCCTCGCTCACCCATCTCTTCAGAAGTTTTAGAACTTACTCGTTCTTATGAACTCGCTGACCCTACCTTTCATGTCCCAAGTCGCGTTGACTTAGTTATTGGAAGTGCTATCTTTCCTCATCTTCTCACTCAGAATCAGTTTTCACTTGGTCCTAATTTACCCACTGCTTTGGGAACTCACTTTGGTTATGTACTTATGGGCACTGCTCCGTGCATACCTCCAGTCAACCATGCCACTGGAAACCCTATATCAACCCTCAATGTATGTCTCCATGCTATGAATGACAATGATTTACACTCTGCAATTCAGAAGTTCTGGACTCTGGAAGAAGTCCCTTCTAAACGTACTTTCTCGAATGAAGAAACTCTTTGTGACAATCACTTTTCTTCAACTCATTCACGTGATGAAACTGGCCGCTACATTGTAAGGCTTCCCTTTAAAGAATCTTACTCTTGTCTTGGTGAATCTAAACATGCTGCTGAGACACGGCTCTTTGCTATGGAACGTAAGTTTCACTCTAATAATAACTTTTCTCAACTTTATCATGATTTTATGAACGAATACGTAAATCTAGGACACATGTCTAAGCTATCACACCTAGATCCCAGTCAACCTCATTACTTTCTTCCCCATCACGGAGTGATTAAAGAAAGTAGCAGTACCACCAAACTGCGTACTGTTTTCGACGCCAGTTGTAAAACAAGTACTGGCCTATCCCTTAATGATATACTTATGACTGGCCCCAAGTTGCAGAACAACGTTTGCGACCTGCTCTTACAATTTCGTCACCACAATGTCGTCTTTTGTTGCGACATTAGACAAATGTATCGTCAAATTACTATTCATCCAGAAGATCGTAATTTCCAACTAATTTTGTGGAGATCTAACAAAAATCAATCCCCATCTGTTTTCCAACTAAATACAGTGACTTATGGAATGAACAGTTCTCCTTATTTAGCAATTAGAACTTTGCACCAGCTAGCTGATGACCACGGTAATGAATTTCCACAGGCAGCTAATGTATTGCGTAACCATACATATGTAGATGATATTATCACTGGAGCTGACAATGAAGATGAAGCATTAACACTTCAGTCCCAACTTATCTCTTTGTTAAATCGTGGCTGCTTTGAACTGAGAAAATGGGTTTCTAACTCTCCTAAACTCCTAAGTAACTTACCTGACACACATCTAGAAACACCTAAGTTTTTGCAAAACTCAGAAACACCCCAACTTTCAGTTTTAGGGCTTCAATGGTCTCCAGAAAATGATTCATTCTCATACAATTTTCAGACTCCAACTTCATTCAAACCTCCTACCAAACGTACTGTACTCAGCACGATAGCTCAGATTTATGATCCATGTGGATTCCTAGTCCCATTCATCATGATGGCCAAATGTTTTATGCAGCTTCTGTGGACGAAAGGCCTGTCTTGGGACTCTCCACTTCCAACCGATCTTCGTACTCAATGGAAATCATTTACTGATGAAACTCAATTTTTACCACAAGTATCAATAAATCGTTCTCTAAACCTATCGTCGACTTGCAAAATGGAATTACATGGATTTTGCGATGCATCGGAATTGGGATATGCTGCCGTTACATACATACGATGCGAATTCCCGGACGAATCAGTGTCTGTAAACTTACTCATGGCTAAAAGTCGAGTTGCTCCTTTAAAACGGGTTACAATTCCAAGACTGGAATTATGTGCAGCTTTTCTACTAGCTCAATTGATTGCACACATTCAATCCTTATTTTCCATGTTTAATTCACAGAACACCCACTTATGGTGTGACTCAACTATAGCGTTAACATGGATACAAACTCCGCCTTACCGATTAAAGACGTTTGTAGCAAATCGTGTTTCTCAGATTCAAGATCTAGTACCTACTGAAATGTGGAAACATATACATTCAGAACACAATCCAGCTGATTGTGCATCTCGTGGAATCCGTCTCTCAACTCTTGTCAATCACAACGTCTGGTGGCACGGCCCAAGTTGGCTTTCCTTGCCTGCGTCACACTGGCCAACGTCTAACTTCAATCCCATCACTTTGGACTCATCTCATGAAATAAAGTCAGACCCTTTGCCAGTTTTGGTAACGGTTCACAAACCTGAACTACCTATTTTAACAAAGTTTTCATCATGGATGACTCTTGTTCGAGTTATGTCATATGTGCTAAGATTTATAAATAACTGTCTAAACATGACCCACCATTCTGGTTGTTTAACTGCTTCAGAATTGACAAATGCACGCAACAAGATATTTTATCTCGTCCAACAATCCACCATGTATCACGAGTTTCAACTTTTGTCTCAAGATAAACCTTGCTCTAAACGTCTAATACGCTTAACACCTTTCATCGACTCAGACAATTTAATACGTGTCGGTGGACGTATTAATCAAGCACCTGTTTCCTACGACACTCGTCATCCAGGCGTTATTCCAAAACATCTGGAAAAGGTGGACCGTCGAATACTTTCATACGCTGCAACAACGGCCAAAATGGACAACTGCAACGAAGAACCTAAACGTAGGGGACTTAGTACTCATACAGTCACAAACACCAACTCTACAGTGGCCCCTCGCCAGAGTGACTCAAGTATTCCCTGGAAAAGATGGAGTTGTACGAGTGGCTGAAGTCCGAACACCAAATAACTCCTTTCGCCGCCCCGTCGTAAGTTGTGCAAGTTGCCAATTGAATGATTGTTGAAGTAAGGATACTTCAAGGCCGGGAGTATGTTTGGTTCAAACTAGACAAGGCCCATCACATTAATTTCCCCTCAATTATTCCCAATCATCTTCTCTTTTTAATCCCTTGCTTTATCTTATAATATTTTTCCCCCTCTCATTCTTTATTTTCTTTCTTTCATTTCATATATATATATTGATTCTCAATAAAGTTATCTTCACCCTGTATTTATAATTTAATTATTTTTCAATCATATGTTTTATATTACACATGTTATTTTTTTAATAAAAATCTAATTGTTCCCAAAATCAATTTCCAAGAAAATGAATGTGAGATCAAAAAGTGAATTATTAAATTTGTAAGTGAACAATTATGAAGTTCAAGATGAGTGAATTAATGGACACAAAATGAGACATGAATATGGACATTAAATGAAGATTACTAAAGAAAATGCAAGTTGAAAGGTTGGTGAATTCTCTGTTACATTAGTGTCACGAATAATCAGTTTTGGCCTAGAACTTAAATGTTATTAAATGTTGTATTAATATTAATTGTTATTGATCTCACATTATAACTTTTTCTACTCTACTTATTTTCAATTTTTCAAGGTTTTCCAGAGCCTAAAATATCTGGATGGTCCACTACAATCGAAGGAAAAATATATTTTACTTTTAGTTTAAAACCCTACATACGTCTATTCCTTGGCCTCTCAGGAATCCTGATTTGACATCTTAGGAAATATTTCTAGGGTTGCGTAAAGAAAATTGAGAATGCATACAAATTGCAGGACAAGACATGTGCATGAGCGAGTGTCAGCAGTAATCACGACTGTAACACATGAAATGCTGCAACACTTGTCACGAGATCGGATACCTTTTTAATGTCTGCTGAACACCAAATATAGCTCACGTTAAAATGTATTAAATTATTACAATAACTTTGTCTCTCCCTTTTAAATTTGACATTTTAATCGTTTGAGTATCTATAAAAATCTTTTAGTAGTGCCCATAAAAAATTCCTGGATTCTTTTATAAACACAATGTATATTTTATAAACATTATTGTATAGTAAAAATTAAACGTTATGTATTTGAAATAAATGAAATCATAAATCTTCCTAAAAATTCTCTCCAAATTGTGGTTGTTTATATTTGTATTGTTAACATTTAAACATTTGTTTTCTATTGATTTAAAGACAAAGTCACTTTTTCAAGAGTTGGTGGCAATTAAAAGTTTCAAGAACTCAATATTGAAATATTATATAGATATACAACGTTCAGCGAGTTTACATTAACACACTGGTATTTTCAAATAGTAGAACCTACGTAAGCTTGGGGTTCGGATACTAAAAATACTACTGGCCATTTTCAATACGTATATTTGCAAATAGTAAAACAGCAAATTATAGAGAGTTTTTAGGGGTTATCATAAGTTTTTTTTAAAAGGAAAACATATTTTTTGGAAAAAATACTGTTATGTTAAATATCACATGATGTAATAAATAGGACGAATATTAGTAAACACGTTGTAAAATGGAAAACCTTAAATTATTTATTGCGATTTTAATAACTCAGTCATTATTTTAACATTCATTCTTAATTAATACATTTTGGTCCTCATTAAACCTTAAAATACTCTGATGATTGTCAGACATGGTAACAACCCACAATCCAGAGGCTAAGCGAATAAACAGGATTTAATTTGCAACCTGCGTAGGAATCCACCGGGATATAGTTGGTAATCGTTTAGGAACGTCTGTTACTGACTACTCCCATGTGTCACTACGCGTGGTTTTGGTCAGCAGTAATATACAGTGTGTTTGGCAGTCAATGTCAAAGCAATTATGAAGTCACTATGAATGCAAATGTCAACAAAAATACTCAATTCTGATAGTTAAATCGACGCCTTAATTTCAGATGAAACGAGGTTATATATTTTATGTTACTTTTATTTATCTAAAATCACAATAACTCCATTGTTTGTTTTCAGATCCTTACAAATTTGTTATTATTAGTTAGATAACCTAATTTGTCACCTATTTTGTTGTTTTAAAATCTTGATAAAATTTACCGCTTTTGAATAATTTTTTTAAAGATTTAAAATGGTCGCCACTTGGAAAATTCAGAACGGAAACAAATTCTTGAACATGAACATTGTTGTGATTTAAGTTCATGCCAAATATAAACTTAATACAAGCATCCATTAAAAAAAAATAAAAATTATTAGGTATAAAAACAAAATGATGGCTAGTGGCTAGCGAAAAAATTGTCTTAAATTTTTTTCTTTAAAGAGGTTGGCGTACCTCTTTTTTCCTTACTTTACCTCGTCCACATAGACTATTAATCTGTGCGTAGACAAAGTAAGGGGGTGAGCTTCTATAGTACAAGGTGAACGGTGGATTCGAACCCACGACATCGCTGCCATTGTCCCGAAGTCCGGCGTGCTGCACTACGCCACCGACTCACCCCAAATTATTTGAATACCATCCAGCGTAACGTAAAATTAAGCCTAGAAACTGAGAACAATAAATCCATCAACTTTTTTTATGTATCGATAACCAGAGAAGATAAAGGATTTGGTTTTAATATTTACAGGAAGCCGACAAAGACATGCCAGACAATTCATTAATCTTCACACCCTCCCCACAACCACAAAATAGCAGCGTTTAACAGTTATGTTCACAGAATAATTTCCATGCCATTGAAACCCAACTATAGAAATAAAGTTGACAACATAAAAACATGTTGTATTAGCCAATGGTGAACAATAGCTCCTGGACTGACAAGCTGATAAGAAAACACAACAATAAGATAAGACAAAATAATCAAACGATACTAAACAATATGTTAGCGCTGAATATGGGGTACTCTTAAATAATACTCTAACTAAAGAGATGGCTCCAAAATATGTCACAACGGCCTACAAACCATCCAATAAACTCCTCAACCTCCTCCAACAGCCCAAAAACAAACCCTATTGTAAAATAAATGGCTCAGGTGTTTACAAAATAAAATGTGACAACTGTCCGAGATTCTACAGGGTGTCCCGGAACTCTCTGGAACCCTTTTGTATATTTGTTCCTTGCATCGAGACAAGAAAAAAACATCATACAAATAGGGGTCTAAAATCCATCGTTTAGCCGCTAGCCGCCATTTTGTTTTTTTCACGTAATAATTTTTATTTCTGTTACGGGTGGTTGTATTCAGTTCATATTTGGTATAAATCTTTATCATACTAATTTACATTTTCAGGAAAAAATTTAATTTTTTCCACTGGGTATTTTCAAAATGGCGGCCATTTTTAATTTTCAAACTAAAATATCTCAAATTCGGTAAATTTCAAAAAAATTTTACTTTGTACAAAAAAGTTGCTACATTAAATTATGTAACCAACGGTACCAAGTTTGTAAGGATCTGATAACAAATAACGGAGTCATTGCGATTTTTCTGTGAAAATGGCCATAATTTGCATTAGTTATAATGGAAAATGAATGTTTTTTAAAGAAAAATCGCAATAACTCCGTTATTTGTTATCAGATCTTTACAAACTTGGTACCGTTGGTTAGATAATTAAATTTGGCAACTTTTTTGTACATAGTAAAATTTTTTTGAAATTTACCAAATTTGAGATATTTCAGTTTGAAAATTTAAAATGGCCGCCATTTTGAAAATACACAATGGAAAAAATTCATTTTTTTCCTGGAAATGTAAATTAGTATGATAAAGATTCATACCAAATATGATTTGAATAGAACCACCCGTAACAGAAATAAAAATTATTACGTGAAAAAACAAAATGGCGGCTAACGGCTAAACGATGGATTTTACACCCCTATTTGTATGATGTTTTTTTCTTGTCTCGATGCAAGGAACAAATATAAAAAAGGGTTCCAGAGAGTTCCGAGACACCCTGTATATCGGAAAAAATTCTCTTTCATTTAAAGCCAGATTTAATGAACATTCACCCAAAATTTAGACTATAACAAATCTACTTTCGCTGACCATCTTACAAGCCACAACTATATACGAACATAGAAACAAATTTGGAAGTTATGCATTTTTACAACAAGAGAAACATGGATACTATTAAGAGTGTCCTATCTATAGAGCAGCTAGAGAACCACCTGACCACATCTTCAACGAACACCTGCCATTCAAATCGAACATTATTTATAACACCGCATCCTGAACACAACCTATCAAAAGAAGGGCCCTGACAAGACAACAGTTGATGGAGAGGGAGTGAATATCACAACCTTTGTTATCAGCACGCGTCATTCATGACCTACCGATTACCGGCGCCGGATCGTGCGTTGGTTTGTCGGCCAAGATTTTTTTAAATATAGAATGTGTGTTTCATGAACTTTATGTACTTTTTACATTTTTTACGATTTCTTTTGCGAGAAAAATGTGTTAATTTGTGTTATTCCTTATGAAGTCATCAAGAATACGAAACAGATGTTGTGATACTACAACTGCATTGGATTATTATAGGCAAGTAACATAAACATTTTTCTGCTAATTTTTATGATCCAAAAGCTATACATAATGAAATTAAAATCAATATAAAGTGGCTAAAAATCACTCTTGCTTACATAACATTATTGTTTAATATCTTTACTCTAATTTAGTGGCATAAAATAGGCCCTAGACTTGACTGACTACATTTGTTTGTGTACAAAAACAGAAAAGCTCCGAGTAAAATGAAAACAGTTAAATATAGGATTATCTACAGTATATTTAAATATTCGGAAGAACAATAAGCAGCTTGAAGTGTGTTGTAAGAATCACGAATCATTTACCTGATTTGTTATTAACCATTATTATAAATTTATTTTATAAGAAGTAATTAATTTACCTTTTTGTAAACTAAATAGCCATTTTATACTAAGCGATATAATTGATTAAACGTATTTGTTTCAAATGCTCAGTATGTTTTAAATGAATATTAATTTTAAATAAACATTAATTTTAAATACACATTTAGATATACTCAAACAAATTTAAACACAGTAAAATTAATATATTATAAATTTAAATTGACAAGACCATTGTTGCTATCCTTTCATCGTCTCTGACATGTATGAACATCTTCTCGTATCGGTTGATTAAATTAACTCTATTGTCGATGTAAGCCAATTTCTGCCAAAGCAAGATGGTGTCCAAGCTATTAGTGTCATCAAACTATATAAAACGATTTTTTACTCAAAAGTTATTGCAAACCAATTAAGATTTATATTTGAATTTTTTTCCGTGGGAAAGTAACGATAAATGTTTAAACGAACAGAATTTGTCTGCAATGGATTAAAATGAATATTTTATAAAATAATTTTCAATGAATAATCACTGATTATTTCACTATCGTCAATTAAGTGGCTTTTAATCATAGTTTAGAATTCACTCTTGATAGTTAGCGGTGGTATTTATCTCGTATTAATTAATCATTGGATACATTTAATACATTATATTTGATAATTTCCATCTTAAGTGGGAATGATGGAACACAGAACGAAAAAAATTAATCATAGAATGTATCTGAAATGTAAATTAATAAGAAAAGTAGGCTAAAACATAAGAAGCTCAAAAGCTCCAAAGATTTTGTCAATTGTATTGTTATTAAAAGTGCAAACCACTTAAAAAATGTTTATATTACAGACCAACATTTAAGTCAAGATTTTACTAACTATTTGTTCAGGGACCTAAAATATCCGAAGTGAACAATTTCCTTCAACATCACCACTGCTTCCATTAATTATAACTTAATAGGAGAGAAGTTTTCAACATTTTTTATCACAATTTCAATCCAAATGATTATTTATTTTTATAAAAAATTAAATTTAATGATCAATATTAAACCCTTATAGTATAATCAAGTATTCAGGGGAACAATAAGCAGCTTAGTAACTTTTTACTGGAATATAAACAAAATAAAGGCCCTTTTACTCTATTCGCTCCGCTACATTCTTAATACAAATCTTATGGGTAAAAAAATCAAAATAAAACAAAGAAAACATTGTTTTCTTTGAATAACAAAATAGTTCACATCATCAAAGAACTAAATAAGTCAACCTATCTGTGGGTGAAACTAAGTCAAATTAAAGACACATACTAGAAAAAAAATAATAAGCGGTACAGGTAAAACAAAGCTTCCCCCCTGAATTTAAACATTTTATTTAAAAATGCAAGGTTTAAACGTATCTGAAAACCTATAACAATGCATAAGTATTAACCATGATACAATGATTGCATTGTAAAGTGGCCAAATTTAGTCGACCGAATACACGCCTGGACC
>JAQYXR010001442.1:0-32882 GCA_030545055.2 Neoaliturus tenellus | reverse complement strand
CCAGCAAAAGAAGATTAAAGTTTTTTCCTTGTGGGCTCTATTTGTTGCTCTACAGCATACATTAAAGTGTCAAAGATTTCCAATTAGCAGATTTCTTGCCAAGTGTGCTGCATATATATCTAGGATTACATTTGTGATCGCTGTTGAAACTCGCTCACGCAGATGTCTCAAGTCTTGAATGTTTTCTGCACACACAATGTTCTTCATGTTATCCCGGGAAAAAGTCCAAAGGGACTCCAATCAGGACTCCACAATTTGGGAGGCTAAGGCGGAATATGTGCATTCTTGTCTATCTAACCACTTGAAAATCTGGTTTTTGTTTTGCCTTGCAGCGTTTACTCAAAAAATCAAGGTCAAAGTTTGATTCCATACATTAAGACAACAAAGCGTATCTACTTGTCTTAACTTCAGATTGACGTTTAAATCGTTTAGTTATTTTGAAAAGTCTTTATTCAGTAGCGCCCGCTCAAAATCTGGGCATCTATAGAAAACAGTAGGCCTAAGTAAAAAACACCTTTGGACGGTTCGTCTGGAGACTTATACTAGCCACTGGGGCGATTTATATGCGGGTTGTACAGTGTTGGTTACACGAGATGTGAGACAGCCCGCCAGGATTTGTGCTACAACACTTGGGCAGTTTAACAATATGAATTTGAAATGAAGACCTTAGTAATGACATTGACTTTAAAGTCATTGGTAATTATTTTACTGTATATCATTATAATTATCAATCAACGCCATGTTGCACGAGATGGAGCCAACTTGCCCATGTTACACAAATTCTGGCGGACTGTCTCACGTCTCGGGCAACAAACTGCAAAGCCGTACTAGATTACTCAGGCCTAACTGCTAAATGGCCATTACGTCATTTTGGTACACGTATATGATGTGATAAGTTTGGACATTACTCTCTGATCTCCAGCTGAAAGCACTGCCCACGAGGGGAGCGATGAGGAATCCATAAACATGAGTTATAAACAGTATATGAAACATATGACAGAAAACTGATGTTGCCAATTTTTGCATTTCTAGACAGTTGTACCACCCCGCCCAGCAGCGTGATGTCGAAGGTGTTGAGGCATCGCTTGAGGGGAGTCTCCATGTTGTCGTTGGCAAAGCCTGAGCTGTTTCAGTGACGAGTCATAAACTGATGGCGAGTATGGCTGCATTGTTAGACAGTTGTACTAACCCGCCCAGCAGCGTGATGTCGAAGGTGTTGAGGCATCGCTTGAGGGGAGTCTCCATGTTGTCGTTGGCAAGCCTGAGCTGTTTCAGTGACGAGTCATAAACTGATGGCGAGTATGGCTGCATTGTTAGACAGTTGTACTAACCCGCCCAGCAGCGTGATGTCGAAGGTGTTGAGGCATCGCTTGAGGGGAGTCTCCATGTTGTCGTTGGCAAGCCTGAGCTGTTTCAGTGACGAGTCATAAACTGATGGCGAGTATGGCTGCATTGTTAGACAGTTGTACTAACCCGCCCAGCAGCGTGATGTCGAAGGTGTTGAGGCATCGCTTGAGGGGAGTCTCCATGTTGTCGTTGGCAAGCCTGAGCTGTTTCAGTGACGAGTCATAAACTGATGGCGAGTATGGCTGCATTGTTAGACAGTTGTACTAACCCGCCCCAGCAGCGTGATGTCGAAGGTGTTGAGGCATCGCTTGAGGGGAGTCTCCATGCTGTCGTCAGCGAAGCTCAGCAGTTTCAGTGATGCGTTATATAAACTGATGGCGCGTATGGCTGCATTGCTAGACAGTTGTACTAACCCGCCCAGCAGTGTGATGTCGAAGGTGTTGAGGCATCGCTTGAGGGGAGTCTCCATGCTGTCGTCAGCGAAGCTCAGCAGTTTCAGTGATGCGTTATATAAACTGATGGCGCGTATGGCTGCATTGCTAGACAGTTTGTACTAACCCGCCCAGCAGCGTGATGTCGAAGGTGTTGAGGCATCGCTTGAGGGGAGTCTCCATGCTGTCGTCAGCGAAGCTCAGCAGTTTCAGTGATGCGTTATATAAACTGATGGCGCGTATGGCTGCATTGCTAGACAGTTGTACCAACTCACCCAGCAGTGTGATGTCGAAGGTGTTGAGGCATCGCTTGAGCGGAGTCTCCATGCTGTCGTTGAGGGAGCTCAGCTGCTTCGTGCGATTCATCTTGGTGCAGAACCCTGAGAACACATGTCCCAGGATCTTGTGTCGTGCCCCAGGCATTGCTCTGTAAAATGGTGGTTCAAGAGTGTAAAACATTACACTACACATGCAAAATATAAACCCCTGTACTTAATGTGAAATAGTTTAAACTCATTTTTTGTAAAATATTCGGAATATTTTACTACCCAGATAAAGGAAAAGTAAAAAGATGTGAAAATAAACGTTTCCTTTTTAAATTTTTGACGTTATTTTAACGTTTTTACACGCGATTATAACAAACATAATGTCACTCTTTTTACGTTAAATAAAAGTGTTTTTTAATACGTGAATATTACATATTTGTATCACTCATTAATTTTTACCTTTTTAGCTTATTTTTCACATGACGATTTATAAGTTTTCAAGAAAACTTATTTATGAATACACTTTTGCAAAACAATACATTAACAAAATTTAAATAAAATTGAGCAAAGTTAATTTACTTATATGTTAGGATTTGAACCTTCGAACTCTCGCTCACTGTTCTAGCATTCTGACCTCTTGAGTTACATTCTACTATACTGAAAATGGTGATTTAACACTCGACCTGAAAACTGTTGCAATTGAAAGTTTGCAATCCAAGGTAAAAAAGTTGACCCACACTAGTAAAGTAAGACAAATTGACTACTTTGACTACATTGAAGTAAAGACAAATTGACTATTTTCGTTTGTCTTTAAAAAGTTTTTGAATGTCAAAAACGTTATGTAATTTGCATGGTATATCTTTTAACACAGAATGAATATGAAATAAACTTGATGATAGTTTATTTATAACAGTTTATAACAGGGTTTCTTCACAAAATGTATAATTAAAATATTGGTTTATACCAGTTTATTTTTATTCTACTTTTACGTTTTTTTATAATTTTAAAGGAAATAGAACCTAATCTTATTAGTTACTTTTTTACAAAACTATAAAACATAGTTATTTAAGTTCTATGGAGTCATTTCTGTCTAACTCCATATAGGTAGGCCTACAGAAAGTAAGAGATATATTTATTTTTCTTAAAAGAAATCAAATGTAAAATTAAAACGTGAAAATAGCGTTGTGAATATATTACGTTTACATTTTACATTTTTCACATGAAAAAAAATTTAGATTTCATTTTACACTTTTAGCGAATTTCCCATAGGGGAATAAGCTATTACCGTAGGTCTCATGGTAAGACCTAAGCCCGGGACCATGTTACTTTTTCGTTTTGAGGTGCCCAGAGACCAAAAATAATAGTCATTAAAATATATATATATATATATATATATATATATATATATATATATATATATATATATATATATATGTGTGTGTGTGTGTCCCTAGACACGATAACTCTCGTAAAAATGGTCCGATCGACACCAAATTACCAATAGTCCAAAAATAATAGTCATTAAAATTTATATATATATATAAAATTTGACACCAAATTTGGTAGAGATGTGTAGTCCTACGTTTATTCGGATGAGTTCGAAAACCAGACATATCGACCTACCGGAAGGGGTAGTTTTGGGGGGTTTTGTACCCCAAAAATGGAGTTTTTGCATTTTTCATGTGTAAATTTTAAAAATTTTAAATTTTTATTTTGACCATTGGATTTAGCTAAAAAAAACACACAATTTAGTATTTTGAAGCTTTGCTCTATCTCCATTGGTTACCGAGATATTACAAAGTCTAAAGACAGTACATTGTCTTTTGGGGCTCCAATGTTAATCTTATGGAGAATTGGGATGTGTTAATATTTCACTTATTAACCAATATTTTTGAATGAAACTTAGTATTTAGCTTCATTTGGTTAAGATTCATCCATTTAAGGTAAAAAATCTTGGTTTTTGTCTTATCATGGCAGCAAACCTGCATACTCTTTTCCCATGTTAATCATATGGAGAATAGGCAAACTCTTTTTATTTATGGACAGATATTGATGAAACTTACTATGTGGCTTTATGTGGTCGAAATAAATTTTTTCTATGCTAAAAACCTACTTTTAGTGTCCCCCCATGGCAGCATACCTGCATACTCTTTCCCTATCTTAAGGAGAATAGACATTTATTTCCCTATCTATGAGCACGTGATGAAATTTTGTTTACAAGTTTAGCTGGTCAAAATTAATATTACTAATTTGGAAATTCGCTGAGTACGCAGGTCTGCTGCGACGGGGGTATTTGACAATTTTTACGTGAAAATCACGTTATTTTTTACAATGTTTGCTGACAGAGTATAGTTAGAGAAATTTCACTAGCCAGAAGCTAATTTTTCAAAACTTTGTTTTATTACTGGAGTTTTTTATTTTATTTTGTTTATTTGTTTTATTTGGGGGGGGGTATTAATATGTGTTGAATCCCTGTTGCAGTCGTGTTGTACGAGTATGTGTAGTCATTATGCAGTTATTTTCTCTTTTTTTTTAACCAACACTGTTGTGAATACAGTTTCTGGTATTATAACTCGAACTGCAATATGTTCCTGACAACGATTAATTAATTTTCGATCTACATATTTTTAGTTGCTTTAATCTAAATAGTATAAATTAATTGCAAATTCATAGATTTTTATATTTGACCACATTAATAATGGATTGGGTTTATTATGGTTTTTATATGTAATAAAAAATGTTTATAACAAAATAAAGGAATCCGATATCTAATTTAATAAAACTAGTTTAATGTTCAGTGTTAGTGTAATAACTATGAATTATATTGAATGTGTTAAAATAAACTACAAAAAAATTTTACAAATACCGTAAACCATTAAAAATACGAGAAAAACTGTTTATACAAAAAAATACCAAATAAAAAAAATTACAGTTCATGTACCGAAATTTTCAAGTATATAACAAATTCACAATGTTTAATGCATAAAAAAATGATATTGTTAAGATATTACCTTAATGATACATAATAGCCTATTTAATTTTAACTAGGCCTATTTTAACGTGTATCATACCACCTGTAGATATCAAATTTGTAAAAACGATCAATTTCAATTATAAACTACCCATTTTTTTTTATTAAAATACAGCACACTACTTATCAATACTATAAAATTAAGATTTAACCACGACAAAGATTTATTTAAAAATAAAAAATAATTTGAAATGTATAAGATGTTTTAGTTTTCGGTACCATATGGTGCCGAATGCAATGCTCATGTCAACGAATGATCTATGCTACTTCCAAAGACAATAGCCGCCGTTTTACTAGTGTATAAGGAAACACACTTGGATCACGTTAATGGAAGGAATCTCACCTGTTTCGTCGGTAGGCCTATCTGGCGTGATAACACGGTTTTATCAGCCCGGACGGGGACGGGACGGCCGTGCAGCGTGAGCGTGAGTGGGAGGCGGCGCGCCCGCCCCCATCGATCGATCATGGACATCAGGGTGGTGTTAAAAATAGCACCCATTACATTTACACAAGGAAATGAGTCGTATGCAAACCATCCCCCGAGGTGAAGGATCGATCCTTTAAGACATAAACTTTGCTTTTGCAAAGGTATTTATAATGTTGTTTTGTTCGGTAAATAAGCCCTTCGTTGAAAACAATGTAATAGAAAAATATATAAGTGAATTCGATGATAAGAAAAATAGTAGTTTCAGCAGATAAAAAATACAAAAAAAAATTTCAGTTGAACTATAATGAAACGGTTCATTCAAAACTTAAAAAAAAAATTATCTAAGAATCAATATGTGATATTCTAATTTAGCTGATACCCGGAATGCTTTGCAATGCCAAAACCTGAGGAATTTTTTACCTTCAGAAGAGCTTGTTCTCTGCCTTCATTTATTATCATTGTTTAGTGATGTAGGATATATCAATTGCAACTACACAAATAAATATTCTTTTTTTAAATTCATCAAAACTCCTTTTATAACATTCCCAGATTCTTACAAAACCATAACAACAAAAACAAAACCATGTGTTAACATCTAAATTACATCAAAATAATAAACTTATGATTCTTTTGAAAACCTAGCCTAATACAACATCTCCCCCTGTAAGAGGTTATAGGTCTAGTCTGTTTGGAGGCTTTACTAAGCGTCCTGATCTGGTTCTATTTCCTTCAGCTTGTTCGGGTGATGTCACATTTGTGTCTGAGACAGGATCTAGGACTCTGACAACTTTCGGGGATTCCTTCACATTCAATGGATCTTTCGGTTCAACTGGTATAAGATGTGTTCTATTTCTTCTTAGATCTCGATTGCTTGTCTTTAACCAGTATGATCTTGGTTCCTCAGCCTTTCGGTCAACTACTCCGTACTTTCGGTCGCTATTTATCCATACTCGCTCCCCCCTTAATAGAGGTCTGAGATCCCTCACTCCGTGTCGACGGTCAAAATTCCTCTTGTAAGTATTCTTCCTCTTTTCATCTTTTACAATAAACTCATCATCCTTCTTGCCATTCAGTATCATTGGGTGAGTAGGAATGCAATCACGAAGCTTGCGATTCATCATCAATTCTGCAGGGCTTCTATTGAAGTCTGGAATTGGTGTGTTTCTGTAGGCTAGCAATGCCATGTATGGGTCCTCTTTATTCTTCTTTAGAATGGATTTCGCTATTTTAACCGCTGCTTCAGCCGCTCCATTTGATTGATGAAAATGTGGGCTACTTCGAATTAACTTAAACCCATATTGTTTTGAGAAGTTCTGAAATTCTGATGTTTCAGTAGTCTGAAACTGAGTCCCGGAATCAGTTCGAATTGTCTCTGGAATCCCATATCTTGAAAAACAGGACTTGCATTTTTCTATAACTTGATAAGATGTAAGATTTTTCAACGTTGAAATCTCGAAGTACCTCGAATACAAGTCTGTCAAAGTGATGAACCACTTATTATCCAGCTTAAATAAATCAACGGAAATATTTTTCCAAGGTCTGTCTGGAAGCTTTGAAGGGATAAGAGGTTCCTTACGATTACTTGCATGTTCTCTACAGATGTCACATCGCTTTATATACTGCTCTATTTGAGTTGATATTCCAGGCCACCATAGGCAACCTCTTGCACGTAGTCGGCTTTTCGTAATACCTAAGTGACCTTTGTGAATTCTATTTAGCATATCTTCGTATAAACAACGTGGAACAACTAGTCTTTGTCCTCGAAGCAAAATATCTTCACAAATAGATAATTCATCTCGCACATTATAAAAAGGTGTCAGAGGGCTGTCATGAGAGGGTTTTTCCCAACCGTTTTGTATATTCAGCATGACAGAAACGATCACAGGATCTTCTTTCTGTTTCTGACGAATCATCAATACATTTTCATCAGTAGTGGGCAAGGTTTTAATTATGGTCTGAATATATGCAGCAGTTTCATCTTCCAGTTCCTCTCGATCTTTACAGGGAAGTGGGTCTCTGAAAAGATAATCTGCTACTCCTATGATTTTCCCAGGTGTATACACTACTCGGTAATTATATCTCAAAAGCCGTAGTCGAAAACGCTGGATACGGGGTGAAAGGTCCGATAACGGAGTAGTTTGGAGTAGCTGTACAAGGGGTTTATGGTCAGTTTCAATTGTGATTGACTTACCAAGGATGAAGTCCTCAAGTCTGGAACACCCCCAGGTCACAGCCAAGGCTTCCCTTTCAATGTTCGCATAATTCATTTCACTTTTAGTAAGTGATCTAGAACAAAAATACACTGGACGAAACTCGTCTTCTTTTCGTTTTCGCTGCAAGAGCACAACGCCTAACCCACGGGTAGATGCATCACATGACAACATAGTTTCCGCGTTTACATCGTAATATGCCAATGCATTTTCTTGCTTCAAAATGTTTTTTATTTGTTCAAATGCCCTATCTTGTTCGACTCCCCAAATAAACTCATTTGACTGTTTCATGAGATCATATAGTGGCTGCATAACAGCATTACTATTTGGAATGTACTTCAAAACAAAATTTAAAGTACCAACAAATTGTCTCAACTGTGAAACATTGTTAGGTTTATTTAAACCAAGAATAGCTGCTACTCTTTCACTATCCGCCTTGATTCCATGTTCTGATAAATGATGGCCTAGAAACTTGACCTCACTTTGACAAAATATCGATTTTTCTTCATTCAAAACAAATCCCGCATCTTGAAGTTTGGCTAAAACCTCCTTAAGACATTGATCATGTTCATCCTTTGTATTGCCCCAGACCAAAATGTCATCAATATGGAAAATCACATTTTTCTGTCCACTTAAAATTTCCGACATCCGTTTTTGGAAAAACTCTGGGGCTGATGAAATTCCAAATGGTAATCTGCAAAATCTAAAACGACCAAATGGTGTTAAAAATGTAGTCAAGTCTCTAGAGTCTTCCGCTAACTTGATTTGCCAGAATCCATTTTTGGCATCAAGTTTCGAAAAATATTTGGCTCCTGTCAACAGACCAAGTTCATAATCTATTTTGGGTAGCTGAAATATTTGCCTTTTAACTCCCAAATTAAGCTTTGTTAGATCGACACAAATTCTCCATTTACCAGTTTTTCCTTTAGGTACAATCACCATTGGTGATACATAGTCCGTGGCATGAGCAACAGGTTCAATTACTCCACGTTCAACCATCGCATTAATTTCTTTTTCACCTTCATTTCTAATAGGCAGAGGTATGCACCTTGGTGTAGTAATCGCATAGGGTTGAGCATCTTCTCTCAATTCAATTTTGTATTCACCCTTGAGCTCACCCATCTCCCGAAACAATTTAGGAAATCTTTCTTTCCACTGTTGAACGTCAGGTGTAATAGTGTTTATGCGTCTTAAAAGGTTCATCCGTTCAATTCCGGGTCTACCTAGTAAAGGTTTCTTCAAATCTTTTATAAAGTACACTGTTTCAGTTACACTTTTGTCCTTGTAAGTCATTGTTAGAATCTGTTTTCCTACTACATCAAGTGGTTTTCCTCCGGCTCCCACCAAAATTTTTGAAGTTTTGTATAAAGGTTGATTCGGTTGAATACAGGAAGCCGGCATTACCGTTTCGTCAGCTCCAGAGTCAAGCTTAAATGTATACATGCTTCTCCCTTCAAGACATAATCTTACCGTCCATACATCATCCACCTTGTCATCCATTGATATCAGACCAATGAAATCCTCATTATCATAATTACCACAGTCATCTCCACCTGTTGAGTCAATGTTATTAACTCTCTTCTTTGGACCATCACCGACGGACTTACACATCTTAGCAAAGTGTCCACGTTTCCTACAAATATTGCAATGAGCCTCCAAAGCTGGGCATTCCCTTTTATGAGGGTACCTTGCACCACATCTCGTGCACCCAATGTTTACTTCACTTTGAGTTTTGAATTGATTTCTGAGAACTCGTTTTTGATGGACTCTATTTACTTCATAGCCTTCGCCTGAAGACCCTGAATGTTTCTTCAATTCTTCATACTGACGAGCTTTATTTAAAGCTTTTTCTAGTGTCAAATCCGGATCTAGTTGAAGCTGATCACTTAATCGCTTATCCAAAATACCCACTAATAACTGATCACGAACAAACTCCTCTCTCAGTTCTCTGTAATTACAACGTTGACTCAATGTATGTAGATCAGTCACAAAATCGTTAATTGATTCCCCGTCCTGCTGTATCCGCTTGTGAAAACGAGCTCTCTCATAAATTACATTAACTTTAGGTAAAAAGTGCTCCTTAAACCTTTGGACCAATCTTTTATAAGAATTCCTTTCATCATCATTGAAGGATAAGAATACCTCCTCTGCTTGAGGGCCCATGTAATAAACCAATGCATTTATTTGCTCTTCATCACTTTTCTCGTGCAAATTAGACAAAGTCCTAAATCTTTCAAAACGTCTTAGCCATTTATCAAAACCACATGGGTCCTTAAAATCAAATTGCTCCACAGGAACTACAGTGTTAACAGCCATAGCACTTGTAGCACTGGTCATGTTAATATAATGGGTTCAGTGGCAATCACCTTAGTCTTACTTAACAGCAGGGTATTTGTTGACACCCATAATTTGCCATGACGCTGCCACCATGTTTATAGTAATGTAGGATATATCAATTGCAACTACACAAATAAATACTCTTTTTTTAAATTCATCAAAACTCCTTTTATAACATTCCCAGATTCTTACAAAACCATAACAACAAAAACAAAACCATGTGTTAACATCTAAATTACATCAAAATAATAAACATATGATTCTTTTGAAAACCTAATACAACATTTATTTTTATTAATAGACAACAACATACATAGAGTACGTATTTTAAGTTGCTATTAATACATGGTTAAATTCTAAACACTAAAGATAATCATAAAAAAATTTTTGGAACTTTAAAGTTTCTAATCGTCTTGAAAGAACTCTTCAAATGAATATATAACTTTTTAAATTAAATATAATTTCAGGTTCTTTTAAATTCCTTTAGATCACTTTTTTTTAATATCACTAGGCACGTATTTAATAATTTTTTTCCATTGTAATAAGGATTTATTTTGTATATCTCAGTTCGGTGGTACTCATTTCTACTTCCTTTGTGTCTAGTTTCATAGGCTTTAATTTTGTCTTCTACTTTATTTTTATAACTTTTTGTTAAACATATCGTGTCATAAATGTACTGACCAATAACAGTTAAGATATTAAGTTAGGCAAAATGATGCCTGCATGAATTTTCTTTGAATTCTTCATATAATTTGATATTTTTAATTGTCCGAATAGCACGTTTTTGAATTTTCAATATTTTTTGTAAATTATTTTTTGGGTTTAGCTCGTTTGCAACGATTAGTTGCAACAAGTCTATAATATCCTCTAGTTTCTAATCATATTTGGTTGCACGAGATGTGAGACAGTCCGCCTGAATTTGTGCAACATAGGCCTATGGGCTGGTTGGCTCTATCTCGTGCAACATGGCGTGGATAAATCATTATAATGATATACAGTAAACTCATAACTAAGGTCTTCGTTCAAATTTAGGCTGTTGAACTGCCCTGTGTAGCCCAAATCCTGGCGGGCTGTCTCACGTCTCGTGCAGCCAACTATACAAATCTTCCCTCAATCTTCTCAACTATAGTCCTTTTTTTTAAACCTGATCCTTCACGAGAATATTGGGGTGGGGGAGGGATTTAAACTGTAAACAAAACATTTAAACTCGTGACAAACATGTTCGAGTATCAGATTTCCTCAAATAACATTTTAAATAATTTATAATATCTTTCAGTAACTCCTAGTCAGCTGTTATATTTTTAAGCCAAACCTATTCCTTGTTAAAAAGTAACAGTTCTAAAATAAACTGATAAAAAACAACTGCTACGAATAATATTGTAAAACTGATACACAATGGTAGTATTCCGGGCGCCTCACCGGTGTTACCAGTGACTAAAAAATCGATAATTGTCGTCTGCTAAACAATGCAAATGCCTTGTTAGCAGACGACAGTTATCGTTTTTTTTTAGTCACCGGTAACACCGGTGAGGCGCCCGGAATACTACCAATATGTTGTGTTGTAAAATTACCAGCTGGTATGCAACAGTGAAATAAAACAAAAACAACAAAAAAACCAACAAAAACCAAAGGGCTCCAGCCAATGGGATATTAGCAAGGATAAACAAACCCCCACCACCATCTCTCCCTAGAAGGATCAGCTTTAAAAAAACGGACTATAGATGAGAACTTCCATAAATGAGGAGGTAGCTGCAATAAGGGCCCATGCTCCAAAACCTTGTTTTGAGATAATGAGCTTTGAAGTTTTTTACATATGTGCTATTCTTATAGGATTACCCTAGAGACAGATATGTTTAATTTTTTCATTCCATTACTTCTTTAATAACCAAAATTTTAAAGTGTATTTAATCAGAATTCATTGGTTTAATAATAAAATTAGAATAATGAGAGGTATGTCATAGGCCCTTTTTACAGAGAACTTTTTTATACTGTTCTATTGAAGAAGGGCCTATAAAAATGAACATCACACAAATGCTTTTTTAACATTTTTTTATTAATTAATAAGTATTTAGTTACTATATATTTAGGCCTATACATGTGAAAAACCCCTTTTTACACTATATAAAAGTTTTTTAAAAGGCTATAAAAAGACAATGAAATGTTTTTAGGCCCTATTTAAAGTTGTTGTCTCACATTGAAAATCATACTTTCATTAGCTTAACTCTCCTAAGACTTAAGAAAAAGCATTGTAAAAAGAATAAAAAGTATGATAGATTACTAGTATCATCTAGTAAAAATCTAGTATCATATCATAGTATGATAGTATCTAGTATCATCCCATAGGCCTATAGGTTTAAATAAATGTAATAAAAGAGGTGGGTTTGAATAAATTTACACAGCATTGTTTTCGTTGAAGATGTTTTTCATAGAAGATTCTACTGCTTTCTCTTAAAAATGGTTAAAGGTTTCTAACGTCTTTAATTTTACCTGTTTTCAATTTATCCTAGGCGCATTGTTTTATGTGTAGTTCTTCAACATAGGCCACCCAAATTCTTAGGTTTATATATATAGATATGAAGTTAACTTGGGAACCACATGTAAATTTTATTTCCACAAAATTGTCTAGGGTTATTTACTTTTTAAGAAAATTGAAAGACCTGTTGTACCAGATAAATATGTAAGATCTGCTACTTTGCGTTCTTCTAAAGTATAATTTCTTATGGAATATTATTTTGGGTAACAGTGCTCATGTACAACGTATCATTATTTTACAAAAAAAGTAGTTAGGGTAATGACAAACTCACATAAACTAGACCACTGTAAACCATTATTTATTAAATTAGGTTGTCTTACTGTAGTTAAACTTCATATATATACTGTATTACTTCATAAAAAACCAATTTAGCATATTGTTAGGAATTGATCCATGAATTAAACATACAAAAATAAATGTACCATTTTTATTCATTATTCATTTAATTATATTTATTTATTATTTGTTTATTTATTTATTATTCATTTCAACAACTGACTGTTCTATGCAAGAAGGGCCCATGACATCAGCTGCTTCAAACAGGAATACCAACACAACCAACCAAGATAACTCGATGAATTTGGCAGGGATATACTTGAGAACATGGAGAATCCATTTTTAGGTTCTCCTGAAAAAGGGCCTATTGTTTTGTTTGTTATGAACAAAAAATATTTTTTCACTTGTTAGAATTTACTCAATTATGTACAGTGTGATGAAAAATATCGTTCCCAAATCGGCCAAAAATGTTTTGCCTGCTATCGATCGTTTCAAGTTCCCGACTTCGTCTCGAACTTGAAACGCGATCTCGTGGCCGGCAAAACAACATTTTCGGCCCTTTGTAACGAAATATACTATAGCGTTATCTTTACTTCCTTATATTACAAAATTGACATTTCCAAATCCTTGCAATGTATTTATTTTACAACCTTTCAATTACATTGGTTGCACTTGAACGAGACGTGAGACAGCGCGCCAGGATTTGTGCTACACATTTGCAGTTTACTATAGCCTGATTTTGAAATGAAGACCTTAGTAATGATTTTACTTTATACCGTTTAAATGATTAATCCACGCAGATCCACGCCACGAGATAGAGCCAACCTGCCCATTTGAAGAACAAATTCTGGCGGGCTCTCTCATTCTCGTGCACATAAAACTCCTTTATACAAAATTCCAAATTTCATACATAAAGGATTAAATTTGGTGATATTTGATTATTTACTAACAAGAAAATAAACGTAAAAGGAAGCATGAAACAATTTTAATGTGTGCGATTGTTAGCAATCCATAGCCGAAATGGTCATAATACAGTTACCTTTTACACATAGAAATAACCTAAACATTATTATTTTTATATCATCATGAAAATTAATTTTTAGTAGGCCTACATGAGTAAATAAAAATTCAAAACATCCAATTTAACTAGTTTAACAATAGAATGTAGTGTTTTAGTCAGAAATTTTTTACAGGATTCCTTTAATTAAAAACATGCAATAAATTTAAATCTGAGTTTTTTTACATTATACAGAATACGGTGGCGTCGTCCTGTAATCCAGGTACTTAGGGGTAACGAATTGTGGATAGTTATTAGTTATAAGCGATGACTTATGGATGCGATATGCCCTAGTGGTTATTTAAGTCCTCACTATTGAATACTAGTTCATAAAGACTATCCTCATAAGTAGACCAATTTGTATATTAGGGCCTATATGAGGTTGAAATTGTGGTTCGGATCCCACGTTAAACTGTAGGTCCCTAGATACCATTGACTGTTGGGCTATTAATTAACAGTCCTGTCTAAGGAGAATGTCGGCCTTAGTCTGTAGCCTAACTAGACCACAGGATCGCGCCACACTCATCCTATTCCTATTACACTCAGTCATCTCTCATTCGTATTCAGGTCAAAATACCGACTATGTGAGTTTCCTGTCTCAAAATAGTGATTTAGTGATTTATTCATCAAGATTCTAGATACTGTGATCAAGAGTAAAGCTTATTATTCTGTGGCCGAGTTTCTAGGACGACTTCTCTGAGCTATTACCACCTATTTGAGCTGAGCCAGACCTTGGTTTTAGTCAGAACGGAAGTGAAAGTCTTTTTTTTTGTAAATATATGTTTTTGTGTGCTATGTAAATAAATATGACGCTGTCCATCCCACAGTTGTGGGTAAAAGACGAAGAGGAAGGTATCTAAGTGTGTTTTACATACAGTGTAGTCAATGTCTAAACTCATGTACGATTTCCTGTTGTGCTGGGCTGTTTCTAGGTGAGATTTTTTTTTTGCATTGAAAGAACAAGAACAGTTCGACTCGACAGACAACAGACAGCCGTTTCTTGGGCCTTGGGAAGTTTGTTTCTCTCTGAACCGATCACCCGAATGCCGATAAACCTCAGCTATAGCTTGTAAATTTAGCAAACCTGAAGTAAAGTTTCTGTTCGATTGTTTCTGTGCTAGCATTAATGATATGCAATTTACAATTTAGGATTATCATGTAATGAAAACTAGATCCATCACCTACCTACTTGCTATTGCTTTTGTTGTAAGTATAGGCCTATCAGTAGCTATTCTTTAATAATATTGACACTGCCAGCCAGCTATCCCATCATAACTTAAATGTTTTTCTTGTTGCTTGTGATAAATGAAAAATGTACCGTACATGTTTATAACATTTTTAATCCGCCCCTATTTTTATATCAGTCTCGCTTCTAGTATAAACTTAAGTTTTTTAATATGAGATAAGTTGGTTAAGTTATTATCAATTTTACTTAGTTTGCTTCACCTAATGTTTTATTAAAGTTAGTGATTTATGTATTAATCTCTGAGCAATTTTTTTATAGACAGGCCTAAATCTTATTTTGGCTTTTGGAGCAAGCTATCACAGTAGCTTTACTTCTGAGCGATTCATCGAGTCCAGTTTATGGTAAGCTAACTGCACCAGTCTTCTCTTGGGAACAGTTTCATAAATAGTGCCTACTGCCTACACTACTCTCGAATGAATGTCCAAAAAATGTTTTGAAAATGTAATAAATAACTTAACATTTACTTGTAAACTCCCATGGCCACTCAAATCTCAAGTGATTCTTGGCTTCAACTATTTGCCTTCACTGCCGTCTGTCCTAGGCCTATCTTACCTCCAAACTTGCTCTGAATATTCTGAATAAAAAAAATTATATTATAAAAATGCAACACCTTTAAATTAAATGATGGTTTTATTTAAAATACGGAACCATATTAAACAAAGTTGGACATTTATGTAGCTTAGGCTATTTTGGGTATTTACCTGGTAAAATCTGAGGGTATTCACCTTTAGTTTTAAGTGCCTGAGTATTGTACATCACTACCTTTTCTTACTGTAAGTGATAAATCGGGTGCAGTTTCATAACTGGGCTACGGTACTATCAACTGAAAATATCGATCGATCCGACAATATATATCTATCGTAAACAAGTACAACCTAACATAGGCTAGGCGTAGGCTCTAATTTATCCTATATCAACAAATTCAAAACACTAATGATCTTCATGAAAACTTAGGCGAAATTTTAATAAAAAAAAAATATAAGAGAAACAGTTTTACCTATGTATTGTACTTAAATGTGGCCTTCTCTCACATTTATTTGAACTTTCTTGGGCATAAGTTAATACTTCAATGGAGATTTAGTTTCGGTCACCATATGATAGTTCTAGTTAGATTAAAACAAATTTTATCCAACTAAAAATTTGTATTTTTTACAGTAATTTTCTATGCGATACAATATCTATTGGATCGATCAATATTTTCATTTGATAGTACCGTAGCCGCCTAGTTATGAAACTGCATCTGAGGCAGAACCTGCAACCAAAGCTCTTAGCTTAGAAATTAAGCCAGAAACAACTTTGGGCCAAACCATATCCAGAGATTTCTAATAGGCCCTAAAACTTTCAAGTGAAGATGCAGGGACAAAGAAAACGACAGGGCCTGTAATATTCTACATACATTAGAGTCCCGACAATCCTTGTCCAAACATGTCCTCTTAGAAAATGCTTATTTTTTTCTTTAACTTTTAAAGAGAGAGAAATTGACAAAACATGATCATTTTTGTTATAAAAGTGCATTTTTTGTTGCACCAAAAGTTAATTGGTTCACTTAAAACTTGGTTGGATAACAATGTAAGTAAAGTTAAAATATGCTAAAATATCCGCTTTATCCGAAAATTCGCTGAACCGAAAAGGGTTCGGTCCCAATTAGTTCAGATTAGCGGATTCTACTACATTCCTATATGAATGTTGAATTTGTTATGTTATTAATTTGTAGCCTATTACAGATTCAGATACAAAAAGTGTAGTCATATTAAGCAAACATGTCTTCAAGCAAAAGGGAGTGATGGTAAATCCAAGGGCTTTGGGTTTACTGGATTCCAAGTCAAAAGTCGCTCAGAAAGGGCAAATGCACTTCCTCCCCCTCCAAATAGTGCGCTGAGCAAACAAGGATATTCTACAATGACAGCTATCACTAACAACGCTTTATCTGCATCTTGGGGCATACCTAAGAAAAGATCTAAAACTGAAGAAGAGTAAGTAACACATTCTTTGTTCATATTGTGTTCACATTTTTTTACTGAGATATAAGTTAGCTAGAACTGTGTCTCATCGATGGCTCAACGTTCAAACTTGTACAAACCTCAAGTTGTAAAAAATATTAGGCTTGCATGTTTTATTATTTTGCTTGTAAATATAAACTAAAGACAGTAAAATGAATACTAAGGGAAAGCGCTGTGACAATTAGTTAGGTACATAATCAATCATAATTTAAATTATATTATTTATAATCTTATTTTCCATGTAATTTAGGACTTCAAATTACTAAGGGGGGGGGGCGGGTTTGAGAGCTTGTGCCTTGGTAGTCCGGGAATATCTCTAAAGCGCTGGTTAACATGGTCAGCTGTTAAAAATTGGGTTTGAGAGCTTGCGTATAATTTCTTCTGTTACCTGTAGAGTTTATCCTTGTTCGCACACAACTTTAGCTGATGGTTGAAGGGCAGGGAATCTATGTTGGAAGGTTGGTAACAGCCAGCTTGCACACCGGTGCCTGGCTGTCTCCAAGTCTGTCTTGACCTTGAGGCACCTCAGACATGATATTGGTGATAGGGGGGGGGGGGGGGTTGGTTTACTACCCTGTATGAAAAACTATCTAGTTAAACAGTACCTACAAATTTATAATTTATATTTTTATGGAATCTGTTTTTAAGGAGACCAAACATTTTCTCAACAGTTGATCTAGTTCTTATCAAAGCTCTTTGGTATCACTACTGTGCTGGTGTTATGGTATATTATGTTTATGGGTCATTGACACTGGCATAATTTCACAACAAAATACATTTAAATATTTTCTCTAGATTATCTAGTTTTGTTGTTAAGCTAAAGATGGTTTATGATTATAAACCGAAATATACTTTTTTGAAAAATAAATGTGATGAGTAACATATTAATTTAATTTTAAATCATGTGTTAATGTATTTAAAAATGGGACGGGGAACTTAAATATAGTATTATTATCAATTCAGTAATAAATAACAAGCATGAAATACACAATAATTTGGATACGCTCCAGTAAGACCTAAGTTAGGTCTAAGTTACATAAAAAAATCGCTCTATTCTTACTTAAAATTATTTTATTTGCGCTACAACTTTTACTCTCAAAACCGAAAAGATTACAGTATCTTTTGCGCCAGGATTACCCAAACCATGTGTCTCGAACCAAATAGTTCGACGGTAGTTTATCCCTCCTATATTTAGCTTGCAGTTATCTTTACGCCGGAGCTCTCAAACCCGTTTTTTACCTATCGCACAAAATCCGGCAATAACCAGAATTTGAGCTCTCAAACCACCTCACAAAGATTGGTTTGTCCTAAAATCGTAAAAAAAAGTAAAGTAATAATTTTATAGGACCATTAACATGAACTCGTGGTAGCTTATGTTAACTCATTTATAATACAAATTGTTAATATGGGTTACAAAAATCGCACCGGTTTATAATCATAAACCGTTTTAAATTTATAAACCATTCTAGTAAATATTTTAATTTTCTCACCCTTGAAAGTCTAAAAACAGAAAAAAGTTACTTAGATCAAAATTTATTACTGAAAATATGATACGGTTTTGCTCATTAAGTATTAGGCCTACATTGACTATGTACACTAACGTGAATAGACTTCTCCTAGCATAGGCGTGTGTGAAACCTATTGACGGTGTGCGATCTCGTGCGGCGTACATGGAAGTACACGTAACATATGATAGATAAATCAGTATTACCACTCTTCTCAACCAAGGATGAAACATTTTATAACTGAAAGTTATTTTTATGTTTTGGTAAAGTGTTTTTGCAGCACTTCTAATAACAGTAATTTTCAGCTGAATAATAACAACATTGATGGCAGCGACTGTGGCGTCGCGTACACCGAACTTCCAAATTTTTGCCTCAAACTAAATGCATTGGAAGAGAGGTCTATTCACGTTAGTGTATATAGTCAATGGCATCACACATCAGTAGCACTCAAAAAATGCTTTTGTTAACAGATATTTTGATGAGGAAGATGAAACGCCCACCAGTACCCTTGAGTACATCCCAGCCCCTGGCAGTCCGTCCTACAATCCCCCGCCGGCTGCAGCTGACTCCGACTCTGAGGAGGACCCGTTGGATGCCTTCATGGCTGGTATTGAAACGCAGGTAGGCTCATGGCGTCAACTTCATCTGCTGTTGGGTGTTTTTCTTGCTGAATAAGGAACATGAAGGAAAAACTAAGGAATGTGAGTAAGGAGGCCCCAGCAGAACGGCTAAACACTTTGCCTCTAATTGCACAAGACCCTAAAAGGATGGGTTTTCAATGGAAATGGTGAACAATTGGACGGCAGACAGGTGATTGGCCACTTTGAGGGCCAATTTCCATGCTCCTGTGACAACTGATGTCCAGGATCTCTCTGACTTGTCAATCAACCGACAGTCAATTCACGACTCTAAGCTAGGGGTGTATGCCAGAGGTTGACATCATCCCTAAGGAGTCCTGAACGTGAATGGACCATGAGGAAAAGAAAATTTTTCATAGTGTACAACCAAAGGGCTTACCACATGTTATGACAACTATGTTTGCTGTAGGCATCCAATGTGAATTTTAAAACTGGTATATATATACCTGTTTTAAGTTATCCTGCGGCCTATCTGGTTTTGGAGAAAAAGTGGTGTAGAAAATTGGAAACACTTAGTTTCATATTGTATCTCTAAACAATAATTGATTGTGTAAGGAATGTAAATCTAACCGATTTTCAGTATTATATGTTAAGTACCGGTATGATTAAACTCATTAAAAATAGTTAAATCATACAACAAATGAGGAAACACTACTTCCACCTAGCTATCATGATGAAACAAAATTTGGTGTCATTATTATAAACTTAAGAGCACTATCATTACAGGGTTGAAATTGTTTTTGTATGAATAAAAATTTAGCATATCAATGTTGTTGGTAAAAGTCAAGTCTGCTAAATTACCAAGACATTTCAAATAGTTTTTTATACGAGTAATCGTTTAACTGTTCTGGTGGTAAAATGTGCAGAAATAAATATTATTACATTTTATCAAACAGGTGAAAAAGGATCTAACTGCTAGTATAAAGAAAGGAGCAACCGCTGAGGCTGCAGTGGAAGAGTCCGATCCCAACAAAGGAATCCGAGGAGACATCGAGGAAGAGGATGTGGAGGAGTCTTACTACAGGTAAGACACACCATGAGCGTCGACAACTTCATGTACGATAATTATTTTTTCGTTTGAAACAATCTCTTTCAAACCTTTTTTATTACAATAATTATCTCTAATCTTATTCAAACTTGTTAAAAAATCCCCTTCTTTGTATGTGTCAGTGAAAAAAGTGGCAATATTTACTGTGATGATATTGTTAATAACTACACAGTCGAAGGGAATTTAGTATATCATATTGAATTTTCATATTCTACTAGATGTTTTGACAACATCATTGATCCTCTTCGGCATTTATTTTAAAGGAACATTTTTAAAATTTGAATAACTTAAATTCAAATCCTATAGGACCTATAGGATAATTTATACTATAAATTGTTTTACATAGGTACATGGAAGAAAATCCTCGAGCAGGGCTGCAAGATGATGAATCTGATGTGGAAATTGAATATGACGAAGACGGCAATCCAATTGCTCCCAAGAAAAGCAAAGTAAGTATATGGTATTATACATTTTACAAAAACAAAATAATCAAAAAGTATTAAAATGATCATCTACCAAAGTGTATATTTGCTGATTAGAAATAATCTTCTACTTTTAGTCTTCTACTTTTTATTTTGCAATATTTATTTAGGTTCCTTATGTGTGACGTATCTAAATATATTTATTGTCAATTTAAATTAAATGTCTTGCCTCTTTTGATGCCATCCATACAAATTGTGTAATGCATATACAATTGAATAAAGAATAATTCAATTGATTTAATTAACCTAATCTCTCAAAATTTATTTGAATCTTTTTAAGTCGGTGCTTAAGGTATTTTTTGTGTATCTATTTCTGTTTCATACGATACCAACGTTTTATTACTAAATTTTGCATTATTTAGATTGTCAATACCTTTGTTTGTGTATAAAAAAATTTCACATTTTCCTGTTTCATTTGATTTATTAATCATAGCCATGTAGACTGTGGATGGGATCCAAACTTATTATGGGGACCATTTGAATCCTTTTTGGCCACGTAGAAGGGGAAGATACTAGTATGACAGTTTAAGTAAATTTTTTTCTCCAATATCTTATTTGTGTGCTAATTTAAGTCTATTTTGTTTAGATAATCGACCCGCTCCCCCCTATCGACCACTCGCAGATCCAGTATGCAGATTTTGAGCGCAACTTTTACGTGGTGCATGAGGAGATCGCTGCCATGTCCGCCCAGCAGGTGGAGGACCTCAGGCAGACGCTGGGGCTGAAGGTGACTGGGCCCTCGCCCCCTCACCCCGTCACAAGCTTCGCTCACTTCGGGTACACGCACCACATCACCATTCTCAGTTTTGTTGTTGTATTTGTAGAAGGTACCTGAGGCCCGAGCATTTGCTCATTAAACTTAAGGGGGTCCGTGAGGTTGTATCTCCGCCATGTTAATTTCACTAAATTTGTGTACCTTTTTCTCAGGATCCATAGAAGATATCAGAATGAAATTTTCACCCTTTATTGATCATACTATTATGGAAATATTTATAACATTTGGTTGATTTCTGTTAAAAATTAGAAACACAGTAAAAAATTATGTTAATATATTAAAAATTTCAAAAAATATAACGTATTAATGAGGTTAATTATATTGTTTTGGTTTTTATCTTTATGAAATGTTATAAAAATGTGTAAATAGGTGATCTGAAAGTGTGGTAAAAATTTCAGGACCCTACCTTTAACCGTTTTTGAGAAAAAGGTACATACGTGTTAAAAAAACAAACTTTCAGAAAATCGTGAATATTTCCATACACTGCGCGCGGAACCGCACTCAAAGTGCTGGAAATCCCCTGAACATACGACTATATAATATTAAATAAAAACTGTTTGCTTTAACCTATTTTTATGAAATTTGCAGGAAATAATTCGTAATTAATCAGGGAACAAAAATATGAAATAAACTAAAAAATTATTTTTTTTCAAAATTCAACCTCATAACTCCCCTTAAACTAAACAATCATACAGGGTGTCTTTTTTAAAATTTTCACCTTAATTTAGTAAAATATTAATATAAATTTTACTTTTTGCTGGAAACGTCTATAAATGTTGGGGGAGGAAAGTTTCACATGAAAATTTTATCCCCTCATTAACCCCTTCTCACCCCAACCCCTTACGAAAAAATTTTGAATACAAACTCCCAATTTTTGTCATTTTTTATTTTATTATTTTACATTTTTGTCAAACTTAACAGTTAGGGAGCTACAGGCAATTGAAGTTCATGTAGTAAGTCCCATAAGAAAAACATAGGGGCAAACTTTAATTGCCTAAATCTCCAAAACCATTTCCTAAAATAAAAAACACTCTAGAATAAAAATGTCTTAAAAAGATATTTGAAGATAATTTTATTCATATTAACATCAAATTAAAATTTTTATTTTATTTCTGGGTGTCTAGCTGTCATGAAAAATCGGTAATAAGCATAATTAAATAGATTTGGGAAAATTCAGGAATAAACCTTTGTTATTTATTATTGCAAATACTACATGTATTTCCTTTTAGTAATTTTATCTATGTTTGGTAAGTTTTGTGGTTGTTGTCTTGAAGAACAATGTATTTAAGTAGAACGATCAGCTGATGCTGATCGTTAGCATCAGATGATTTCTATCGTGCTAATGACAATATTATAAAAAGGTTTTGGCTTGGAACTTCATTCAGTTTTATGCAAATTTGTGCCTCGACTAAGTATCTGGTGATACCAATCAACAGGTACATCGTTGTGCTTTCTACTATATATCTAGTGATGATGTAGTAATGCTATGTGTGGTGGGTCATTCCATGTCAACTCAACACACCCATTTTACCTCACCCTCTCAGATTTCCCCCAAATTTAGTATACCTATTATAGGTACTAAGACTAAGAAAAATACCAATTTTTAAATTTTTATCTCACACCGTTTCCGATATATGGCTATTTAAAGTTTTCAAAAACTCGTGAAAAAAGGGTGAACGTTTATTTTTTAAATTGCTCTAGAAACTGTCCTAATTCAGCTAGAAGGCTGGAAGAGGTGTTATTTTGCAGCATTTTAATTGCTCTTTCTAATGATATACAACATGACAAGGCTATTGATGAAAATATTTTTTTTGCAAAATCCATATATATATTTTGTTTTAATTTTTTTTCAAAAAGTACATAATTTAAAATTTTCAAAAAAATTATATAAATACTAGGTACTGTTGTGAATCATATACTAAAATTTAAATGTGGGGTCTTTATGTGTTCATTGTATAAAAAATCTTTCTGATGCTGTTTTAATCACTTTTTTACCTAATTTTGACAATAATCAACAGTTTTTCAAAAGTTATATATTTTAAAAACTTCAAAATACTGTTTTAAAAAATTGTTACAATTGGAAGTTTTAAAAAAAGGCATTAACTTATAATGGGTTCATTACAAATAAACATAAATTAATTAAGATAGACTTGTTTTTACATAAAAAAATATTCGTTACCCGGTGTGTAGCAAAACTTGGAACCCAAGTAGGTACTAACAACAACTAACTAGTTAAGGATTATTACCCACCAACTAACCTGAGTATAAATTGAGCATTGATTTAAAGGAAGTTGGCATATATCTCTGAAGATTGACTTGTTTACTGATTAACTTTTGAAAATGCAATTTGAGTTTGCTTCACATCACTTCCTTCAAGAGCGTAAGTTCTTCCAGTTGGTGTAACAGGAATCACTCGTGCTAGAATTTCCACAACTAACAACCACAGGACATCTGCATGTCTAGGGTAAGAGAAAGATGGTACTGGCCTACAAGGCTGAAGACAAGTTATTTTCACTTCATCATGTTCTTCATCTTTTCTAAAACATAGCCAAGCCACCAGTTACTGTCGTATACAATGGTGACATAGCCTGAAATGTACGGCAAAGGTTCAGGAAGTTCTTCTTATTTTTAATTTTGTCTTCTGATTTGAAATATATAACAAACGGATGTATCGTAACCTGTTGGCTTGTCCAGTGATAACTCTAAGCTTCATCTTGAAGAACTATACTGTAATTTTCGGAGAAATCACAAGTAACTACAAATTCTGAATCACGAAGATTTTCTTTAGTGTTGTTAAGGAATGCTCCAAAAAAAATTTCTTATTTTTCTGACGGTTCGGCCGCTCAGTATAAAAATAAGAAGAACTTCCTGAACCTTTGCCTTCATGAGGAAGAGTTTAACATTAAAGCTGAGTGGCACTTTGAGCAACAGCACATGGAAATGGTCCATGCAATGGAGTAGGTAGTCGGTTCTGTTAAAAGGCTGGCAGCTCGCGCTAGTTTTCAAAGGCCATATGAAAACCAAATCCAAACCCCAAAAGATCTCTTTGATTGGGCAGTAGTAAACATACCGAAAGTAGACTTTGCCTTTTCCCTTCAAGAGGATTATGCTGTTTCAGAAATGTTTCTGAAAAGCAGTTTTGAACAAGCACTGACCATTAAGGGAACACATTTCCATGCATTCATTCCCAACAGTAAATCGGAACTACTAGTGAAATACTTTTCAGATGACATGCAGGGTTGGGAGAGGAATGTGGCTAAACCATTGGACACACTGAAGTTAGAAGACATTTCAGGCTATGTCACCATTGTATACGACAGTAACTGGTGGCTTGGCTATGTTTTAGAAAAGATGAAGAACATGATGAAGTGAAAATAACTTGTCTTCATCCTTGTAGGCCAGTACCATCTTTCTCTTACCCTAGACATGCAGATGTCCTGTGGTTGTTAGTTGTGGAAATTCTAGCACGAGTGATTCCTGTTACACCAACTGGAAGAACTTACGCTCTTGAAGGAAGTGATGTGAAGCAAACTCAAATTGCATTTTCAAAAGTTAATCAGTAAACAAGTCAATCTTCAAAGATATATGCCAACTTCCTTTAAATCAATTTATACTCAATTTATACTCAGGTTAGTTGGTGGGTAATAATCCTTAACTAGTTAGTTGTTGTTAGTACCTACTTGGGTTCCAAGTTTTGCTACACACCGGGTAACGAATATTTTTTTATGTAAAAACAAGTCTATCTTAATTAATTTATGTTTATTTGTAATGAATCCATTATAAGTTAATGCCTGTTTTAAAATTTCCAATTGTAACAATTTTTTAAAACAGTATTTTGAATTTTTTTTAATATATAACTTTTGAAAAACCGTTGATTATTGTCAAAATTAGGTAAAAAAGTGATTAAAACAGCATCAGAAAGATTTTTTATACAATGAACCCATTAAGACCCCACATTTATATTTTAGTATATGATTCACAACAGTACCTAGTATTTATACAATTTTTTTGAAAATTTTAAATTATGTACTTTTTGAAAAAAAATTAAAACAAAATATATATATGGATTTCGCAAAAAATATTTTCTCGTCATGTTGTATATCATTAGAAAGAGCAATTAAAATGCTGCAAAATAACACCTCTCCCAGCCTTCTAGCTGAATTAGGGCAGTTTCTAGAGCAATTTAAAAAATAAACGTTCACCCTTTTTTCGCGAGTTTTTGAAAACTTTAAATAGCCATATATCGGAAACGGTGTGAGATAAAAATTTAAAAATTGGTATTTTTCTTAGTCTTAATACCTAGTATAGGTATCCCAAATTTAAAGAAAATCTGAGATGTTGAGGAAAAATTTATTTTTAAATTGTGTTGACTTGACATGGAATGACCCTGGTCCAATATCGTCTCTAACTCATGTATTAATATTATCAGGTTTGATGAGCAGCTGATGAAAGCCATCCGCAAGTCTGAGTACTCACAGCCCACTCCCATCCAGGCCCAAGCTATCCCGGCAGCTCTCAGTGGACGAGATATAATCGGTCAGTAAGGCTGTATTTAGCAGTGAGATATGCTTAAACTGGAACATTCAGTCGTCCACCTCAATTGGCACATAACCGATGAATCATATTGTATTTTCCATTAGTATTTTTGAAATTTTATTTTTCAAGCATAATTGTTTAAACTTTCTAGTTAATTTAAAAGTCTTATCCTTGTCAATTTTTTTTTATCCTCTTAGTGTTTTTTCAAGTTTTGTAGTTGCAGTAGAGTCCTGGTATGTCGAGAATTCACCTATTCAAATCACATATTGTCAGGAAAAATACTATTATTTATTTATTTTTGTGAAAAATATAGGAGGTAATTTATGGCTCAAGTTGAGGAGAGGAGTAAACTGAATCGGCTAACTCTTTTAACATCACATGAACAGCATTTTCAAGAACTTGATTAAAGTCTTTTCATGTTTAATTTAAAACAGTTGGTTCGAAAAAAAACCATAAACAATAAAAAGACACATTGAGTATTTATTTTTGTAAAGATTATATAGACATTGACCTAATACATTTAAATGAGAAGTCAGTGATCTTTTGTTTATTGCATAGGTATTGCCAAAACCGGGAGTGGCAAGACGGCAGCATTTATCTGGCCGATGTTGATCCATATCATGGACCAGAAACAGCTGCAGCCGGGCGACGGACCCATCGGACTCATCCTTGCACCAACCCGGGAGCTCTCCCAGCAGGTATCCTACTATCCAGCTGGCTATAATCACTTAAGACACCGACGCTTCCACAGCTTATTTTAAGGCGAACAGAATGAAGGATGAGTGTACAGGGTGTCTATGATACTGGAAATACTTGAAATACTGGAATTATATTTCCATACTGGAAATACTAAAATTATACTGGAATTTCAAAATAGTTCCTAAAATTTATAAATTTGATTAAAATTCACAATTTTTTTAATGCAAAAATTATTGAGTTTGTCATTTGACCCGTACATACCAATGTAAAAATATTTGCATGTAAAAATATTTTTGCTGTTTTTAACTATGTTTGCAAATAAAAACCAGAACACTGGCACTTTTGTTCAGATACCTAATCAAGAAATGTAAAATTTATGTAAAGATGGAGTTTAGAAAATGTTTGATTTTGTACTCAAGGATTTAATTTACTTATTTAATTTAATAAGTTTTTTTTTTTTTTTTTTTGTAATTGTAACCCCTCCTACAATATTCAAGTTTTAGTGTTGTTGGATAGGGCTCGGTCTGTAACTGTTTCCACAAAAAATTTATGAGAATCGGACTTAAAATAAGGGTGCTATTCATCATATAAAATTTTTCCATTAGAATAACATTGGGATTGGGTTGAGCATTTTAAACATCTGTTAATGTACAGCTGTAAAGTGTAGTTTTGGGTGATTACTAATCACAATTAGTCTAGGACTTTTAGCGAATGATCTAGACAAAATTTGCCTGGTAACGAGACCTAGTGGGATGAGCTTGGTATATGCCCCTGATCATTTGGTGAGAATTCCCAACTTTTCCCACCACAGGAACATCCGCCATTTTGGAAAATGGCGGAAAAAGTTGATTACAGTGTAAGTGCTTGCTAAAATAGGATTTTCATAAAGTCCATACCTCTTATATTCGCTCGAAAAAGTTTATATTGTTCATAATTAGATACCGTACAAGGAAATACCATATTTATTGGTATTTCCTTGTACGGTATCTAAATGTGAACAATAAAAACTTTTTCGGGGGAATCTAAGTGGTATGGACTTTATGAAAATTGTATTTTAGTAAACACTTACACTGTAATCAACTTTTTCCATCATTTTCCAAAATGGCGGATGTTCCTGTGGTGGAAAAAGTTGGGAATTCTCACCAAAGGATCAGTTGCATATACCAAACTCATCCCACTAGGTCTCGTTACCCGGCCAATTTTGTCTAGGTCAAGGCCTTATTTTGCCTAACGGTCCTGGACTAAATATTGGATTGGTTGGATGTAATTGATCTAGAACTAAATGTAACATTTTTACTAATTACATTTCTTTGTTAAAATTAAATTGCTTGATTTTAAACAACAAGTACACTAGTTTCTTTTTACTTTTTCCCCTATACCATAGTATATGGAGAAAGTATTGTTTTCGTCAAAATTTTCGAATTTGAGTTGTTTGTGGATTTATCCATTTTGGTGCCCCCTGAGTCCAAAAAAGTGGTTTTCAGAGTGATGTCTGTGTGTGTGTGTGTGTCCGTGTGTCTGGATGTAAACAGAGCTAGAGAATGCCCCCATGGTCCGATTTTGGTGAAATTTGGTATGTAGGTCCAAACTCACAATAATTCCAGGCGTTTTTTTCATTTTTTTGAATTTTTGATTTTTAAGGGTTGTTTACCCCCAAAAACACTCAAAAATTGTCAAAAATCAAAATTTCTCAAAAACGGCTCTAACGATTTTGATTAAAATTTTATGGTTTATTAAGCTTAAAATGGTGAATAAAATGACACCACCCGCATCTCCGAGAAAATGCGCGTTCAAAAGTTATGGAGTAAAAAGTGTTTCAAAAATCAATTTTTTGGATTTTTAAAATAGCTGTTGTCTTGAAATAAATTTTACTTATCACCATTAAATCAAGTTCAAAAAACTAAATAATCCAGTATTTTAAATTATTGCTCTACGTAAAGTGGTTGCGGAGAAAATTCAATTTTTCGTTTAGCGGTAAACGCAGTACGTTGTTAAAAGTCACAGACGCGCGTAGGGTCAAACTCGCGCTGCTCAGCTGGTAGCTATCCGACTGAGTCATCAAGACATTAATATTTGAAGCTTTTAACACCTTTTTTTATATTGTTGAGAGAAAGTATGTGTCAGTTAACTGATACCGTTTATTTTAAATTGTATTAAATATGATACAATTTTTACTTGTTTAGTAAAAAAGTAAGTTTTTGTTTTTACTTTTAAGTATTGATCTATTTTATTATTATTATTTTTGTTTTTGCAGTCAATTGTACTTCTATTATTATTTGTGTATTAAATAAGTGCAAACTAAAGTGGAAGGAATGGAGAGTTGTAGGGGGAGTTGGGAGGCCCTCATAAAAAATAATACAAAATATTAAACAATTATTGTTGGAAATTACTTTTATTAGTCATAATCATAAGTGTTTTATCTTAATACAAATAAGCTATATTTAATTTGTTTATCTGAATAAAATGCCATGCTCCATGTTTAGATTAATAGTTTGCTAGTGATACTGAAATTTTTTGAAAAAAATATACTGGAATTACTGGAAATGGAATTCTAAAATCTTCCAGAATTCCATTTTTTATACTTTTATCTTGGAGAAAGACATTTGAGTTGTTTCAAGTAAGTCTATTAAATGGTTTATTATTTGAATTATTAGTAAAAATAAAATCATAAAAGATAATGTGTGATTGCAGATCTACAGCGAGGCGCGCAGGTTTGGCAAGGTGTACAACATGGCGGTGGTGTGCGCGTACGGTGGTGGCTCCAAATGGGAGCAGAGCAAGGCCCTAGAGGGGGGAGCGGAGATTGTGGTGGCGACGCCTGGCCGCATCATTGACCTCGTCAAGATGAAGGCCACTAACCTGGAGCGAGTCACGATGCTGGTACTGGACGAGGCCGACCGCATGTTCGACATGGGCTTCGGTAAACCCTACTAATTTAGTGTATTCTGTAATTTGTAATTTTATTGCTTTACTCTTTACAGTTTACTCCTTCTTAACTGACTAACTTCCAACCAGCTTCCTTTTTAACTGAACTACTATGTCAGAAAATTACTTTTCGTGTTTCGCCAAAATGGGTAAGGGAAATGATGTTTCTGTATCTATGTTTAAAAATTCATTGTCACATCCTAGGCCTGTTGCAACAAATTTTTAACATCGCATTTAGGCTATGAAAAACTGAACTTTTTGGAAGAATGTTGTTTTAATTGGCGAAGTTGTTATCCAGCTGTGGTCTAGTTCCAAAGTAATCTTTTAAAAAGGAGACTACTGTATCTTATTTAGATTTTTAGGTCGCTTTTCTTTCATCTAAGTGTTCTCAATCAATTAATTTTTTTACACTGTCAAGTGAGACTAGTGGCAAAAACAGTTTATTGAGATTAAACTCTTAAACTGAAAGAACTTAAATTCGAACTGAAGAAGGTATCCCCAGCAGCCATGAAATCATCCCTAATGGTTGTAAATAATAATGATTGGGCTGCGAAAGACCGTGAGAGAGAGAGAGAGAGAGAGAGAGAGAGAGAGAGAGAGAGAGAGAGAGATATTAGATTTCTATTAAATATTTTTCTCTTGAGTTTTATTGAAGGTTCCATTTGAAACTATCTTGTTACAGAACCACAGGTGAGGTCGATTTGCGGGCACGTGCGGCCGGACCGTCAGACACTGTTGTTCAGTGCAACTTTCAAAAAGAAGGTGGAGCGGCTGGCCCGTGATGTACTGACTGACCCTGTACGCATAGTGCAGGGCGATGTGGGCGAGGCCAACACGGATGTCACACAGGTTAGTCGTGTAGCATAAGTTCGCACACCTGTTTTTTAACCAATACTTTTTAAAACGTATTGAGTAAACAGGCCGTTACTCTGTACAGTATCAACTGTTTAAAATTTATTTTCATATGGCTTTTGTGCCAGTGTAATCTATTTTTCACTTCCATATGTTTGTCAGTTATCTTTCCAGCACTAGAGAATCATTTAGAGATTTATTTCTTTTGAATTCAGTTTGGATAAAATTGTTTTGTTTTAGATTGTGACGGTGCTTCCCCAAACTGCCAAGATCAACTGGCTCACAAAAAATATAGTATCCTTCCTTTCGGCTGGAAGTTTGCTCATCTTCGTCACCAAAAAGGTAAAAGTATTTACTATATAATTAAGAACATTCCAAATGAAAACTGTATATTAATTATTAGTGATGTGCTATCCTGAATTTTTAACTTATGGCGAGCTAAGTTTTGTTCTCAAGCTTTGAGCTTGTTTTCATGTTTGGGCAGATTGTGGACTGTTTGTGGTGTTTGATCTTCTAAGACAATGAACTAAAGTGGTCAAATTTATAGAATGCTCTTGAAAATCTAAAATATTCCATCATTGTTGGCTTGTTAAATGTTTTGTGAGCTTATAATTTTTCCTGTTTGGAAACATATGTAAGTTTGAAGATGGTTTTGAACCTATTTCCATAATCATCATCCAGTAAATAATTTTATCACTCATAATTTTTTAAAGCCAAAACAGAATTATTAAAATATCCAATTTTTTTCATCACACTTTATTAATCAATATTTAGTTTTATTAGGAGTGTGCAACAATGAATTCTCGGTCAAGTAAAGTTTTACCATTATTTTTGTTTTTTATATATTTGTACAATTTTTATTGTTAGCCTAATTTCAAGAATTGAGAATCATTATGGTCACTGGACCATATAAAAATACAGCATTGACATTTCTTCATTAGGGAAAATGGAAATATTTCAACTTGAAAATACCTTTAGTAAAATTGAAAACCTTCAACTAAACAGTGGCTTGAGATTGGATGGTGGTAGTATAGTCAAACACCATGGTTGGACATTCTTGGAAATCAGTTGTGACCAATTTTATGGCTATTTGTAAAAATTGTTTCACACAGTTGTTGGTTCTATTTTCAGTTAGACGCTGAACAGCTGGCCAGCACTCTGACGCTGAAGGAGTTTGAAGTCCTCCTGTTGCACGGAGACATGGGGCAGCAGGAGAGGAACAAAGTCATCACCATGTTCAAGAAGCAGGAGGTTAAGATTCTAGTCGCCACAGATGTTGCTGGTCAGTGTTGTTGATGTTAGAGAAAAATATAGGTTTACCAGCTTGTAACCAGAATCAGGAACAGTTACTTTAACGATTAAAAAAAATGAATAAGGAAATATTTTATGTAAACCAATATACATTACAATTGTAGTTATTCTTCAGCACAGTCTTTACAATCTGAACTAATCGGGACTAGACCCTGTCAGTATAGCGAATTTTTGAACTAAGCAAATATTATGCATATAATATCTAACAGGTTTAGTAATGCGTGAAATACACATATTTAATAGAACTAATCGAACCACTTGGTTCCGAGAATATTTTTGTAAACTTTCAGAATTGCTTTACCATTTTTTGATGCAAACACTGTATATCCATTTTTTGTATCACCAGTGGCGCGCTACACATGCACTTTAACTTAATTGTGTTACAGCCCGAGGTTTGGACATTCCACACATCCGAACTGTGGTGAACTACGATGTGGCACGTGACATCGACACCCACACGCACCGTATCGGCAGAACAGGTTTGGTTACAAACTAATCTCCCTATATGGAATACGCTATTAGAGTACGTAGTACTCATGGTAAAAAACTAGGTCCGGGACCATGATACTTTTTGGTTTTGAGGTCCCCAGAAGCCAAAAACACAGTTCTTTCAACTTAATATATATTTATATATCATAAACAGTTTTCAGTGTCCGTTGTACTGATAATTTTTAAAAGGAACGTCGAATTTTTATGAAATTTGTTATGGAAGTGCAAGACCAGATCTATTTTCATGAGTTCACAAATCAGCATGATCGGACTATGGTAACAGGGTTTAATGGGTTTTAAATGGGTCAAAAAACAGTTTTTTGACATTTTTTACCTCAATTTTTAAAATTCAACAATTTTAACTAAAATCATTTAAGAGTTTGAAAAAACAATTTAGTATTTTGAATTTTTAACTAAGTGTAATGGTAAGGGTAAGGGAGAAAATCCAAAAATGTGTTTCC